>VAHH01000039.1:0-82117 GCA_013357305.1 Radopholus similis
TCTCTTCCGCTGCTGCTCCTCCGGCCCGCTCTGCCCCGCCACTCCCAGGTTGCCAGCCGTCGAGAAAAACTGCGCAAAAACGTTGGTTGTGTTCCACTCCTACTCGATCATTTTTCTTTAGTTAAGATTAGATTAGATTTATACACCTTTTAATCGCCAATTCCCTTTACTCACCCCATTTCCAAATCCGCCGTTCAGTTCCTGTTGCTGCTGGGGCAGAGGGGCCATTTGTGCCCCTCCTGCTTTGGCGAGTGCGCTCAGCAGCTGCAGTTGAGCGGGGCCCAGTGCAGCCAAAGGAGAAGAAATCTGGTCCAGCAGGGTCGTTTTTTGTTCAGGAAACAGCTGAAAGGGAGCAATCGGTTGGGGACTACAGGGACCACCTTTTGAACTCACATTGAGTCCGAACGGAAAGAGCACCGGCAGCGGAGGGACTGTTGGCGCCTCAAAGGGAGGCGAAGAAGATGCAGAAGAGGCCATGTCGCCGGTGGATTTTGGTCACTCGCGAGGAAGAATGTGTGATTTTTTGGATGATCTGCGAAATGTTCGGGAATAGTGGCGTCAAATGGAATGCGAACACTGCTTTCGAAATGGCAAATGGAGTGCGGTCTTTAGCGCTTTGGGGTTCGGGGGGTCAATTGGAATCGCTTATTTTGATGAGCTGGCGGAGGAAGGGACTCAAAACAAAAACAATCAACAGCGGAGGGAAAAGCGAAAGGGGGAATGGCTCTGCTGCTCGCTCTCGCATTCTGCCCTTTCGCTGTTTTGCTGGGCAGAAGATTGGGAAATGGGAAGTGATGGGCGTGCTAGGATCGCGTGGATTTTATGCTCAAAAGCGGGGAAAACATCCTCTGAGAGGGCAGTGGCCTCCCACAAGGGCTTTGTCCCTGGAAAGAGTGCGCGCGGGAGGGCACACCTCTGACCGGAAACTGTGGACGGCAAAACAAACACTTGGAGCACAGGGAGGGCTCCTTTCTCCGCAAACTTGCAGCCGTCTCTTTTTCAGATCAACTCAATTTCTGGGGATTTAAGCTTTATTTAATTAGTTTAAACAATCTCAATATGTTTGGACCGTTTTGGAGTTTGGACAGTATATTCGTGGTCCCGGATGCCAATTCCCGACCCAGACCTCGAAATGATTTCAGCCGTTGTCGCCATGTTTTCAAGGTAATCTGGCGAAATATTCCATTTGAAGCCATCGAGCAGAGAGAGAGAGAGAGAGAGAGAGAGAGAGAGAGAGAGAGAGAGAGAGAGAGAGAGAGAGAGAGAGAGAGAGTGCCCCACCACCATTTGGGGGGAAATAGAAGCTCTTTCCCGTTTGTGCGTGGGAATCAATCTGTTTTGCAAATTGCACTATAACTGCAAAATCTTGCAGAGAATTGGGAAGATAGAGAAGTCCCTTTGGTTTTGGAGAGAACTACTTAAACATTTCCGGACGGAAGAGGCTCACTTTACTGTGGCGAAACGTTTGCCCTTTGGGCGGTTCCCGTCGAGGTGGGAATGACGCGGCGGCGGGAAGCGGCCTCCAACGTTTTATAACTGCCGGCCGAGAGTCCGTTCGTCGGAATTAATTACTCCGCAGGCGCGCGAACGCGAAAGACCCGCCCCTTTGGGCGTCGTCCATCCGCCGGGACGGCGAAAACTAATTGGCCGCCGCATCCAAGCGGGAGCGAACGACGGCATTTGGTTGTTTGTCTGTCTGGAAAAGGTGTGCGGCGAACCGCGGAGAGAAAGTGCGCCACGAGGCAGGGGCCGCCGCTTCCCGTCTCGCCCCAATTACGCGGCACTATGGTAGTTGGGCAACAAACGGCGAAGGCCGGCGGCGGATGCGCGGAACTCCGCCTCCTGGGCGACCGGCTGGAGGGGACAGGCGTCAGCGAAAGGGCAACCGCCGCTACAAAAGCGGAATGGCGCTGGGGTGATGCGCAGGAGCTGGGGCGAGAGGGAATAATTGGCGTCCGGGGCACGGAACGCGTCACCGGCCGGAAGGGCCGCGACAAAGGGGACTCGGTGCGCTGAGAGAATGAATGAGAATATGGCTCACCGCACTCTGAGGTGACTGCGAAATTGCGCAAAACGAGTGGGGCGAAGGGACTCGAATCCAACACGACACACACGTCTGGGACCTTCCGACGAACGGAAGAGGAGTCCCCAGTCGGAGGCCGAAGGGAACGCAAACGGGAACAAAAACAAAAACAAGAACAAAGGCAGAGGCAGAGGCAATGCTGATTTGATGATGAGTGAAAATAAGCGAATGGGGTGCCTTCCGCCCTTTGTGCCGGACCCTCGCTCTTCCGGCCACCCAACTTGTTTGCCCTTGTTTTCGGCCCCACACCTAACCCAATAATGGCCATTGTGCGCCGCGGCACTTACTTATCCGGGTGAGGGAGTGGCAAAACAAGACCTGTTTACACCAGTGTGGGGCACTGGAAAATATTGTTTGCAAATTAGCACAAAGCCCTTTTCGCCAAAACCATCCCAATTTCCGCGCAATGGCTTTTGCCCCAATGCAATAAACCTGCGCAAATGGTCCATTCAGAACAAGTGCTCCTCAACATCGGTTGGATCCGGATCCACCCCCAAGATGGGACACAGCCTCAAACGGGAGCGGACTCCCAATCCCAAGTGCTTCCATTGCACTTTCCATTGCCTCTCTGCCATTCTTCGAATGGCAGAACGGTACCAGTGCTATAAGTGCTGTGTCATTTTGCGCAAATGAGCCCTTGACGACAATGGGCGGGATTCAAACGAAGCGCTGACTCATCCGGGGAAATGGCGCAGGACTCATTAGGAGGAGGGCACTTCTTCGGCTCTGCGTCATCAGAGACTCGAGTTCCGAATGAAAAATATTTTCCAACCCCCCGAAATAGACCGAATTCAGTCGAATATGTAGTTACGGTACTTTTTTGGGCTGCGTGGGTTAGCAGTTGTTACGCAGTCCCAGTCCCAGCACTCTGGGCGGGCGCTAAGTGCAACTTCCGTTTGGCCTTTTTCTGGACCTTTTTCCTAGGCAGCTTAACAAGGAAGGAGGAGAGACAGAAACCGGGGAAAGTGCCAATGAAAAAACGAGCAAGCAGTGTACCGTACGTTTAACAGGCAGTGGGTCTGCAATTGGAGAGAACACCGGATATTGGCCATTTGCATATAATTGAGGCGATTGGCACCGGGGAGGGGATCGATGCGGTTCTGTTTTCGGCCGACCGTTTGGAGACAGCGGTGCACCACTTCCGGCCATTGGACAATTGTGCAGGACCTCTGGATGGGGCCTGACGAGAGGGAGAAGCCCGTGGAGAGGACTGACTGGACAGAGTTGGCCCTTCTCTGTCCCTTCGAGGGCAATGTGTTGGGGCCAATGGGGAGATGTGTGCTGTTTGGGGATGGTCCCTTATTGGAGAGCCAAAACAAGGGGCGACTACAAATTCCGGGGAGGCGACCGGTGCACGGCGACCAACGGACAGAAGAATTCGCGCGTTGTTGGGGAATTGGGATTTGGGGATGAGCCGCGGCCAAGAGGCAAAAACACGGATTATCGGGGGAGAGACAATGTCCAAAGGGCTAAGACACCACAATTCTCGGCGGGCCATTTGGCCGCATCTCGAGAGGCAAATTGAAACGAATTGGGCGCAGAAACCTGCATTTCGCCGAAGGGAGGGACTTGCGCGGATTAGCACCAGCCGAAGGGAGAGCCAAGAGCCAACGTAAGCATGCCAATGGCTGGCTTTGAAATTCAATTTTTGCGCGGTCTTCCCCACCCCGAACCAAAGGGCGCAATTTCCGCGGCATTCTAAAGCAATTTCGGAGGGATTTGTCGGGAGGTGTGTCCGCACTTAATGTCCAAAAAGGCGCCTTTCCGGACTCGGATCAGAGCAATCCGAAGAATGGTCGAGTTTTGGGCGTCCCTGGCTTAAATGGGGCCCAAATGTGCGGTCAGTGCCCTCCGAATTTGCACAACAATCGTTGCGTCGCCGCCAAATGGTGCGGCTGACCCGCCTTTTATTGGCCAGCCGCGAAAATTCACTGCCCCTTATCGGCGAGGGCCGAATCGGAGCTCTGTTGTGTCGCCGCTTCTCCTGTTTGGGCAGTCGTCGCTTATGCCGAGCTTGGTACCGGCTGTCCCCAACCGTTGGGGGGAGGGCCAGCATTGGGCGGGGGGCAATCGCCGTCCGCTGCCGGTGGGATCCAGCCGAAGGAAGGAAGGGCTGTGCGGCGGCAAACAAAGCGCCAGAAAAGGCGCTGGCGCAGCGGAGGGGCCGGCTGGCACCAATCGGCCCTCGGAGGGGGTTGGCCTCGCCTCGGGAACCGAACCATGTCGCCCGCGGAGCAGCCCAAGTGCATTACAAGTTTGTCCAAAGTCGCTGCTGGATCCCGATTTGGCGCTGGCGCATTAGTTTGGGCCTTCCCTTCGCTCCTCTGCCGGCGGCCACTTTTCCGGTCACGGGAAAAGAAACGGAATGGGATTGGGAATTGAAAGTGGCACGGCACAGGGGTGGCAGGGATGTGCTGGCAGGGACCGAATAAGGCGCTTAGCCACTGCTCCGGCGGAAAGGAATTCGGAAAACAGAAATACACCGGCAGAGGTGGCGTAGGCAGATAGAAGAGATACTCCATTCATTTGTCCGATTGGCGGTCTGTTGAGGGCATTGATTGACACGGCCGGAGGAGGGAATGGCGCGGAACAACACTCTGCTGGGAGAGCCATGCTGGGAGCTGGGAGACGGCATTTCGCCCCTTTTGCAAGGAATCCTCTCGCGCTGGCTGTGCTTTTGCAAACTGAGTGGAAGCAAGGGATTGGATTGGACTGGGACTGGACTGGACTGGACCTTTGCCCGGAGACACAGAAAGTTTACTCTTCAATTCGCCTCTCTCCTTCAGCTTTGCGTCCGCTTTTTGGTCACGAATTGAAGGAAAAGACGGGCTGGCGGGAAGAGCGATCCTGGACGCAACAAAAGAAAGAGGCGGGCCGATGGCCAGTCGAAATGATTCCACGGAAGGGGGGGGGAGGGACTGGCGGTGACAGTCCCAGGGGCAGGGCAAAGGGCCGAAGGGACCGGGGACTGGGGAGACGCTGTCTGTCACGGCCTGGGCAAACACAATCGCAGGACACGGAAAAACAACGCGGGCTCAGGGCGGAGTGGACTGACGGACCCATGGGCAAGGGGAGGGGGCTGACTCGGGGCAGAGTGGGGGAGTGGATGGACCTGCTGCCGGAGGTGGGACTCAGCAGTTGGGAATGGGAACTGGGAGGGGGAAGGCCAACGGACAAAAGGCATTGGGATTTGGAGAGAGTCTCCCTCTCTCATCAGAAAGCGCCAAAACTTATTTTCTTGAGCTTGCTCATTTTTGCGCAGAATTCACGTCTTTTCTTCCTGCTATCGCGATGTGCTCGGCGGGCCTTGACCATTCTCTTCTCCCGATTTTTCCTCTTCCGGGTTAAGCAAACAATCGGCGCTTTGCGCGGACGTGGAGCCTCTCGGCCGGTGTCTGGTGGCGCCATTTTTTCATGCGCAGCATCGGACGGGGGGCCACAATCCAAGGTCCGCTGTGTCAGCTGCCTGCAGCCACCGCCCATCGGCAGGGGTTGCCCCAGCATCGGCCGACGGCGGGAATCACCTCCTCTCGTGGAGCAGGGGAGCAGAAGGAGGGGAGGTGCTGTGTTTGCACTTTCGCAAGATAAGGCCCAAAGGGGAAAGAACAAACTTTGGAGACGCGGCCAAACAAACGTTGGGGGACCAGAACACGAGATAAGGGGTTGCATCGGAATGCTGCGCCTGGACTCAGCAAGCGCAAGAACCATTCGTTCTGTTCTGTTCTGTGTTCCCGCTGCCCGTTTTGGCGCCCTCCGGAGCAGCCTTTGCCCCAGCAGATGTGTTTGCGTAACACGCGGAAGACGCGGGAGGAGGGGGACTCGATCGGGTGGACACCCCAGACGGGCGCGGAGCAGTCCAGACTGTCACCGCCATCCGCGCCCGGAAGGGGAGCAAACAAACAGACTCAGCCAGCAGAGGCCACCGACTGACGGTCCTGCTGCGCTTGCTCAGCGAATTTTTAGGCGGCGCCAATGAGAGCGACTGGGGGAGAGATAGAGAGGTGACGGGAATTGGAAAAACAACGGGAGACATTTGCACCGAAATGGATGGACTTTATCCTCCCCCATTTGGGGTACGGTGTTGTTCCCAGAGTCAGCTGCTCCAGACCCCCAGAACATACACAGAGACTTGTGTGCTGAATGCTCTGTTTACGAGGGACCCTTTGGAGGTTTGGAGGCGCTGACAACACTGATAAGGGCTGTGCATGGGGCAAAGGTGGAACGGAAAAACACCCCATCATCATTCATTCGCTGTTTTCGGTTGGAGATGGGTGCGGGAACTGTGCTCTGGGCGGTTTCCGGAGTGCAATCGCATCATTTTTGGCGGCGCTTTCGTTGAAATTCGGGCTTTGGCGGACTTTGGCGGTTTGTTATCGCTCCGCTGGCCCCTCCCGCACGGAAAATAAAAATGTTTGCTGACCCAGCTGGCCTGGACCTGGCGCCCCTTTTGGGTGAAAACATGTTTTCCATGGAGGGGGTTATCAAAAATGAACTGGATGCTGAAGGACAAATGAACTGAAAGCCAAAATTGGGCAAATGCAACCGTTATTATTGCCCGATTTGGTGGTGGTTGGTCGCCCAAATGGGGGTGTTCGGGTGGTGGGAGGAGCCGAGAGCAGGGCATCACGTTATTACCTATTTGCTTTGGATGTTGTCCACGTCACCAGTCAGTGGAGATGGGCCAATTCAGCAGAGGAATGGGAGGTGAGAGGTTGGGGCTGGAGTTCTGTCTGTCGCTCTTCTGTGCAGGAACGGGCAAAACAACAACTTTTTGTCCCTCTGTCTCGTTCCCACCTGTCCGTGCGCAGTCAGTCTGCCCTTCCCAGAAGGGCCTGCTGCTGCTGCTGAATTGAATTGTCACAGCAGCTGGTGGGTGGCGCCTAACGCAATCTCAGGGCACAAACAGAGTTTGGTTTTTTGCTTCTACCCGGAAACCGTTCCCCTGCATTCTGTCCCGGGCCGTCTGGGTCCAATCGAAATAGGGAAATAATACCCAAATAACCCTAATCCCAATGGCCACTCTGCCGGATGGCCTTCAGTTTGTAGTACTTTCTGCTTTCTGGTGCTCCCCCGACCGCCCAAGTCCCCCTCCGCCGCCGCCACCGGCATCCATCGCCTCATCAGCAATTCCCGTGCCCCTCCCCCTCCCCTCTTCTGGATCGGGAGCAATTGCTGTGCCCCCCATTTGGGCGCCGCTTAATTATGGCTCCTTTGGTCCGGATTGAAACACAACCCCACACCCGTGGGTCCATTAGGAGCAGCATTTCGCGCAAAAGGGCACAACCACGCATCGCTCAGACCCTCTGAATTATTTAAGGCGCGGTTTTTGATGCAAAGCAAAAAATGGGAAAGCGAGAAGTGCACTCGGCTGAAATGCAAAATGGCAGAGAAGTCCCCGGGGAAGCCGGCAGACGGGACCCAACCGACTTCCGGTACCGTAAACTTTTTGAAGAAATTCAAATTGAAGTTCGCGCAGAAACCCCAAATGGAGCGAGAATTTGGATGGGGCATCGGCCAGGAGGGAAGCCCCAGAGCCAAAAAGTGAAATTGAAATTGGAATTGGAGAAATGGGCGAGTGTCCGGGGAAGCAGTGCATTTGGCCGAGCAGCGCTTTCCCCTGCTTCTGCCGCCTCCAATCCCCCAATTGACCCATCCACACTCACCGTTATTTAGTATTTATCCCCAAGTGGACAACAACCGCTGCTGGCTCTGCCCTTGCCGAAGTCGTAATTTCCCTCCGCCGTCGGCCAGAACTCGCTTTCGCGCACTTTTTCGCGCTCACAGAGGCGAGGGATTAGCGGCGCTGAAAATTTTCCGGTGCGGACCAAAATAGCCGGAAGACGACAGCTGACGGAAGCGGCGACATTTCTGCACCATTTGTGCGAATAAATTGTTTTGGGGTACTTGGAGTCGCAGAAGCGGCTCCAAAAGGCTACGATAGAGGGCAAGAGGAGAGGCAGAAGAGGGACTACATTCCGCAGAATCGGAAAGCGCTGGGAGTGCTTTTTGTGTGCGGAATAATTGGAAAACAAAAACGGAAAAGATAAAGCATTGGTTCTGTGCCCTTCTCCTGGATTCGGGTGTTCATAACCTCATAAGCCAAGAGTCTTTTTTGCCCAACCTCTCCGACCTTGGCCAAACTGCTCCGCCAAATGCCGCTCCAATCGGGCCCTTTGACGCCAGCGGTGGGTGATTTATTATTTCCGCTTAAACCGATGGAAGCTCTGAGTCCGCGGCATTTCGCGGATTATTGTGTGCGCAAGCAGAGCAGACAAAGGACGAACGGACCCTCGAGGGGAGGCGTTGACGCAATTCTGTTTGGCAATTCTCCCCAGAAGTGGGACAATGGGACTGTGCAGAATCCGAAGAACACAATTCCCAGAGGCCCCCATTGGACCTCAACAGCGGTTTACTCGAAAATCAAAAATAATACATCTCCACGTAAATATGAAATATTAAAAATTAAACACCGTTCAAATGAAGCAACTTCCTTCAACAATTGGCCCCATTTCTTTGTAGGGTTTTATGCCACAGCTTTTACTGAAAATTGAAATTGGCAGACATATTATTGGACATATTTTTGCGGTACCTGCTGAGTGGGTGGCGACCCGCTTGGGGGCTCACACGACGGGCGCGGTCCGCGCGGACGACGGCCTCGTCCGCCGCCTCTGCGCTGGCCTCTGGGAGAGCGCTTCTGCCGGACGGAGTCCGCCTCTTCAGGTGCCTGGGGGTGTTTCTGCTGGTCTGTGTGCCTTCGGCCCCCGGGAGAGCGCTTCTCCCGATCGGCCCCTTCCACTTGGCTGGGCGGGAGGCCCTCGTGTACTCCGTCTTCCGCACTCGACTCGGACAAAACGCACAATGCGACGACAATAACGAGCACCGGGAGCAGTTGTGCCATATTTGGATTGTACTCGGTTCTGAGTTGATGCCGCGATGAGTGATGATTCTCGCCAGCCTCCTTTTATACCCCCCCCCCCCCAATACTTCAGCTGAACCCTCGCCCTTCTTGATGATGAAACCCTGGATGCCACGGGAACTGGTGTTTGTCCAGATGCAAGGGATTTGGCTACATCTGCCGCTGATTCGATAGTTTGAAGGTGTGAACTCTCGGCGAACACTCGTTTTCAAAATGTTCTGTCCGCCAATCCGAAAGCGACTTTAGCCGTCTGAGAGAGCGGCTGTCTGGCGCAAATGCTCGGACAATTGTTCAAATAACAAAATTGGAGATAACCTTTCCAAAATTGAAATAAATAATTGATTGATAGCAGAGGTTTAGGCTGCCCTCAAGATGAGTGTTTTGGAAATCCGGTTTTTGCAACTCATTGTGGTCATTCATAATCGCCGTTTCGACCGCCAACGAATCGGAACAATGCTTAGCCGCGATTATGTTGTTCGCCTCACCCAAAAGGGCAAGCAGAGCAAACAACCTGCTGTCAGGTTGTGTCGCGAATTGTTCACCAATCACTCGTTTCTCACTTTTGTTAAATTCACATTTCGAGACCCCGTTGGGTTGATGTGCCTGAGCGTCGTTTGTTTCCTGTGCCTCTTGTGGCCAGCGTCAAACGGGCAAGTGCTGCGGCACTCGGCGGAGTACCTGCTCTCCCCGCGCAAACTCAACCTGTACCTCCACCAGTCGGCAGTCATCGCTCTGCTCAAGGTCCCCTCCCTCCCAGTCCCCAGTTCCCACCGCATCCCCAAGTTCAGGCCAAGACCGAACAGCTGCTCAGGGAAGTCTCGCTCACCGAGCGAATCGTGTCCCGCAAATGCCTTCTGGGCGCAGGCACTCCCGTCCAGATGGCCAAATGCGTCTCTGTGCTGATTAGAAGGCGCGATTCGGCGTTCGTCTCGAAGAGTGCGCAAATGCAAGGAATTGGGGCTGCGACGGCAGAGGCGGAGGGCGGACGAACGGGAGGAGACGATTTGCTGTCCAGGCTCCTGGACTCCGTCATCTACGCATATCAGACGGCATTTGGCCACAAAATGCGTGCAAATGTGGACGAATTCAAATTCAAAGAAGAAGAAGAAGAAGAAATCAGAGTTCGGAATAAGGGGCAGCGGAAAGTGTTCCGCCGCCACAGAAGGGAGAGTTCGGACCCGGGACATTTGAATAATGGGTTCGCCGCAAATAAGTCTCCAAGAGAAGGTGGGCCACAATGGGATCCACATATCCCCGATCCATTAGGGGAAAAGCGCCTGCGCAACATCCAGAAGCTGAGGGCAGTCCAGCACTACTACGAGCTGGCCAAGTACTGCTCGGCCCGGCTGGCCAGATTGGACCGACAAAACTCCCAGTTGGTGCACTTCCCCAGAGACCCCCGTTCATGTGTTCGTCAGATTCCTCCGAGAGCAGCGAGTGCCACTGGAGATCGAGACCGAGCCGTTCGGACGACTCAACGGGGTGCTTTGCCAACTACTTAATTCCAAACCATTCGCTTCCCGTTTTGCCCAGATCATGCAGGACCTGGAGCGACTACTGGCCGGTCTGCACTTCCAGAAGATGTCCGTGCTGTCTCCGCGCATTTTCTCGCTGTTCGGCAGAGACAAGGGAGGAAAGAATTCCACGAGTGCGCTGAAGAGTGTGCTGTCCATGTCGCCCACTCTGTTCAGCTTCTCGCACGATGGATTTCTCTCGCTTCCTGAACTGTTCGAGGTGCCTAGCCAAAGGGACTTTGGGCCAGCAATTGCCCAATCAGACACTTTCGCTGGGCCAAAGCGAGGTGCTGGAGTGGCTGGACCTGATGCTGAGGGTGACCCGTGCCGAGGGGCGGCTGGACAGGCTGCTGGAGCGGCTGAAGCCAAAAATGCGCGACTTGCGGGAACGAGTGCTGCCCGCAGTGCGCAAAATGGCGCGGGAAGAGAAGAACTGGAACCGGCTGAGGGCTAGTTGTGGTTCTTGGTTGGGCGGATGGGAATGTTGGTCCCTCCCCAGAAGTCCCTGTCACTTCGGCAGCAGCGCGAGATGGACGACAAGGGCTACACCTTCCTGAGCAAACGCCAGCGCCGAATGGTCTACGCAGACAGAGAACAAGAAGGTTCGTCTCTGCCCCGTTCCTCCAACCCAAGCATTGCAAGTTCCGTCCTCCCTGGGAGCCGGAATGGCCTCCAACGAGGCAGAGCTGGAGGACCAAATCCACCTGCTGGCCTCGATCGAAGACCGGAGGAGTCGGACGAGGAGACAGACCATCGAGCCCGGCAATCCCCAAAACGCGGGCCAGGGCCAGGGCCCCGGCACCGGACAGGACTACCAGTTCTTCACGCTAGCCCCGTACGCGTTCACCAACCAGCTGAACCAGGGCTCCACCGTGCAGGGACTGCTGCTCTCGCCCGCGTTCTGGACCAACCAAGTGCTCTCGCCGGACATTGTCGCGGTGAGCAGCACTTGGGGACACATTGATCCGAGCTCGGAATCAGTTCCAACTGCTGTCCCCGTCCGCCTTCTACGGCGCCACCATGTCGGCCAACGTGCTCGCGGCGAACATTCTCTCACCAACTGCGTTCGGCGCCCAAATCCTCTCTCCGGACATTGTCAGCGCCTACATGTATGAATTGCCGAGGCCCGATATTTGAACTTCCACCCGCGGTAAAGACTTTCTCCGGACATTCTGCTGGCCCAGGTGCTCGCCCCGAACATAGTCAGTCCTCGCATTGCCAGTCCCCAGTACCTGTCCGTCCAAATAATATCGCCGAGTGAGACTGCGGAACTGTTTGCAAAGCGAGCATTTTTCAAATAGACATTTTGGTGCCCCGCTGGTTCGGAGAAGACGTCTACGGAATCAACATCCTGTCGCCGAACATTCTGTCGCCGCGCTACAACAGCAGCGAAAAGTTCATGCTGGAGTGGGTTGGGGCACTTATGTATTTGATGTATTTGCCTGTCCCCACAGCAGAGTGTTGTCGCCGCACCTTCTGGGCGGGGAACATGAGACCTCCTCGGAGGAGGAGAGCCACGCGGAGGAGGACAGGGCGGCCGGCAAGGAGGTGCACCAGGATAGGCAGCACGGCGGGAACAAGGTCCAGAGGGGCTGAACCACATTTGGAGGGGTTCGCTTCCCATGCAGGACGCGCCCGCCCAAGAGGTCGCACCAGGCATCACAGAACTGGGGGCGCCAGCACACTCCAGAGATGCGCAGAAAGCAGGGAATAAGAAGGGAGCAAAAAGGGGAGGGGAGAACCGAAGCAAACGGTTCCTGTGGGGGAGAAGCGGTGGTGTTCAGCAGATGGGACAATAAACGGAATTTATTTGACCGGTAACCACCAAAAATTGAAGAAGAGAGGAAATGAGTGAGGACTGACTGGAGGGGTGACCCAAATTGAGTGGCTGTGCTGCGCAATCGTTTTTCGATCAACTGCCGGAATGTCGCAAAATCACTGGAGGATTTTTGGCTGGAAAATGCGCATAATCGTGCTGGTCTCGTCCTGCAGGTTGGCGATCGACTGAATCCGCAATTGATTAGAGATTTGTATGCCCATTCATTGTGCAGCAGTACGTTCAGTTCGACGAGTGTGGAGAGCAGCCTGCCCATCTGGAGTGCGGGCACGTGCATCGGGGAGGAGGCGCAGAAGCGCGTGCACAGGTCGCTGTGCCACTCCACCATCACGGCCTCCTTGTGAGCGCGCCACTCCTCGCGCAGGCCATCAAACTTCTGGTGGGCTGAACGGAGAGTTCGCCCGAATCCCCGGCCAAGTGCCCAAATGGGGCCCACCAATGTTCCAAAAGGTGACGGCCATCAGAGCGCAGAAGTCGCGCACACTGACCTTGTCCGGGAACAGCTTGAACTGGTGCATGAACTTGAACATGCGTTCCATCACGGTCCGCTTCATCCTGCGCAGAACAGTGCCTGCCTTTTATTTGGGGCACTTCTGCCGGCCCACCGAATGTACTCCTGCGGGTCCTCCCGCCCGACGGAAAACTGGAGGAGCAGGGCCTCCAGCTGGTTGCGGTCGATCATGTGGCCGATGTTGAACAGGAACCGCGAGTCGTTCGGGTGCGGGAAGTGCTCCAGGGTCAGGTGGCTGGCGTGCAGCAGCCGCATCTGGGGGAAGTACTCCTCCAGCAGGACGGACTGAAATCCCAAGTGGAAAGAAGAAGCGAACGAAGGACCTTGGTCTGGTAGTCCATCTGCACGAAGGGGCCCATGCTGTCGTTGAGCATCGTGAACAGCAGCGGCTTCGAGCCGTTCAGCATCCGCACCGAGTCATCGCTGGTCGGGGTCACGAGCTGCGGTCAAACAATGGGTCTCAATGGGAACTTGGTGCGCTGCTTTGCACCTGGGCATTGTGCAGGGCCGCGTCCGCATGTAGGGCCAGAAACAGGGAGCGCTGTCCGACGATCAGCGCGTTGTAGGCGTGCACCATCCTGTCCAGCAGCGGGCGCTCGTTGCGCTCCTTCAGGCCCAGCAGCTGCAGCGGAGGCGCAACTGTGGCTGCGGCGGGGGGCGCACTCCCACCGAAGGGAGCGCCCTCCTTGTCCGCCTCATTCGCGTGGCCCTCTTCGCCGCCTGCGCCGGACTCGCTCTGCGAGGTCTGGTGCGACTGGTAGCTCATGCCGGCCGCCCGGCACAGGCGCAGACGGCACGACTTGCACGCATTCCTTTGGCCGTCTGGAAACAATATTTGGACGCTGGGGTGAGGGTCCGTCCGTCCGCTTGCCTCTCCTGATGTCGCAACTGTTGGTCCCGCGCAGACACTTGTAGGTCCGATTCTCGGCGATGCATCGGCTGAAAATGAAAGAAAATGTAACCAATGTTCGAAAGGAAATCACCGAAAAAATGCGGCGCAGGGGCGACAGGCGACCACGCCGAAGTGGCAGCCGTGGCCCCGCTGGGCGCACACAGAGCACTGCAGGTCCGAGAGCCGTCCGCCGCTGTCGGACATGGAATAACGAAATGCTGTCGCTGAAAGAGAATTCGGTTGTACTAACAGTCTGTTGCGGCCCTCTCGTCAGTCTTCACATCATTCCTGACGACCGATCAATGCACCCCAGACACAACATACATAAATAGTAACTCTCTAGCTCTCTACCCGCATTTCATTCGCCCATTTTATCGCAGCCAAACCCAAACACACCAAACGACCAAACCACAATGGGGACAAATGCGAAAGTGCTGACATTATAGATTATAGGTATTGGCAGGTTGTCTCTGCCGCATATTGACACTACGCCAAATCAGGGGAGGGATGGGAAGTGGGGAATTGCTTTGCCCAATGCCAAATCCACCAGCAGATGTGGGATAGGGAAATGGGATATATGGACTGCTTAGTGTTCAGTGGGCACCCAGACTGGTGGATTTCCGTGCGCACATCTACAACTATTGTATCTTTTGCCAAAGTCATTCACCTAATCGGCCTGTTCCTCCCAATTCGGAGACAGAAACTACGAAAAGGATTCGCCAGCAGAGTCCGGACAATTTGGATTTGAATTCACTAAAAACGAATTGTTTGCCAAAAAGGACGAGCTCTGGGATGATTGGTTGTGTTTGGTTTTTGCAGGATGGGGGATATGGATTGATGGGATGGGGGGAATAAGTGGGTAATAACTAATAGTGAATGGACTGTTCAGCAAAGGGGAGGGGCGTGGGCTAGCGCGGGGATTGTGGCCCTGGTGCTGTGCTTTGTGCGTGCGTCCGACCCAACATCGCTCTGCTCATTTTCTGTCCGGCCAATATGAGCTGTGGGCCCCCTTTGCCCTTGCTCTGCCCCCGGTGCTCGCGCATTCCCCTCCCTCGATTTGTGTTTGCACAATTTCCACAGTCAAATAAATTGAAACCCAAAGAGGGACGGGCACAAGTGAGGTGGAGGGCAAAGGGACAGAGGGAACCAACAACAGGCGGTGGGAATGTGCGTGTTTTGAATTGAATTTTGAATAATGTGATCGACTGATTGAGGTCCCAATGCCAGACAGGGGAAGGGAATGGCAAAAAACAACAGCAGCATTCGGGTACTCCCAGAAATGAAACGGAGAATAATTAAAAACCGCAAATTGTTCTGCAGTTTTGCGGGGAACCGACATATAGTTGGTTGATTGACAGTCGGATACGCAAATGCCGTAAATAGGCCCCAATTCGGTAATAGTTCAGTTTTTGCATTGTGTGACTGTGTGCCAAATGGAGGTCCCGATAGCGAGCGGAGCCCCTTTCCGCGCCACTCCCCCAATTTGGGGCCATTTTCTGATCCAGTGATCTCGATCTCTGTGCCCGCTTTCTGTCCGCACTGTCCCCCCCCCCCCCCCCCCCCCCCCCCCCCCCCCCCCCCCCCCCCCCCCCCCCCCCCCCCCCCCCCCCCACCGCTGCTGTCGCCGCTCCCCCAACCCCAACCCCGGCCTCTGCTTTCCCTCGCAACTCATTCCTTCTCCCGCGTTTCATTTCGCTTTCTCGGTTTCCAGGGAACCCAACCGGGGGCTGTTGATGGGCGTGATGTCGGAGTCAACGGGGCAAAGGGATTTGCGCAATGCAAATAAGGGAAAGGGAATCGGCGGACTCTCAGAATTCGGAAGTGTATTATTATTTTTACATATATTTGTGAGACAGACTTTTGTAAGGTTTAGAACTTTAGAATTAATAGAACTGCCTCCTCCATCCCCATCAGCCGTACATCATCTGCTGGTCCCAGCCCAGCTGCATCTGGTCCTGCTGCAGGCGCATCGCGTCCCAGCCCAGTTGCATCTGGTCCTGCATCACGTTGCCCATCCCTCCTCCTCCGCCGAACCATTGGCGTTTGGCTCGTGCGGGGCTGAAACAGGGGAATTGGAACAATTCCCCGTTGGCCTTCGGTCCTTCAGTTCTTCGGTTTTTACCTGGGTTCCGTCGCCCCAAACAGCGACAGGAGGAGGACCAGAGCGAGGACCACCGCCGGGAGTTTGGAGCGCATTTTCATCGGTCAGATAATGTGAGCGCGAATGCGAACTTTTGGCGACAAACAACCGCTGGGGGGAATGAATCTTTTGCTCACCCACTCCCATTCAGCCCTTTTGACGTTGTAATATATTTATTTATTTGGGTTTGCCGCCGAGACGAGGGTAAATCGAACGTTCGCCTAAACCTCGAGAATTGATTGGCGGGTCCATTGGGACGAAGAAGGACGAAAGAATTGTTTGGAAATGTATGCAAGAATCGGAATATTTTTCTCTTCAATTGATCAAATCGATTGGCACATTTTCCCTTCGTCAAGCCCTCTTTCCCTCTAACAAGGCCAAATGAGCAAGAGAGGCCACCAGCATCAGCGTCAGGAGGGCTGAAGGGTGTTTGCCATTTGTGGGGAAGGCAAAGGGCAAACCCTCTGCACCGGCGGATGCCATTCCCCTGTTGAGGTCCGCCCCGTTCGTTTCGTTCTCCACCACCAGGATGCTGGTTGTGCCGCCGCTGAGCACGTCCGGGGCATTGGGGGTGCCGCCCCGAGCGGTGCACTGCGTCTTGTGGGAGTCCATGTCTCTTTCGCATCCGAAGCCAATTTCATGGCCAACGGCTGGAGAAAGAACGCGTTCTGTTCCAATTCTCCAAAAAACAAGAACCCACGATAGTCGCATCTGAGCGAAAAGCACTTTGCGCCAGCGCCGCAGTCCGCAGAGGACAACTGGTTCACCTTGAGGTTCGGCCTCACCAGGGAAGTGCCCGTCCAGCAGCGAGTCCCTCCAAAGGCCAATGCAATGGGGAGAGCAAGTGCTGGGTGAACCCAACCTCTAACAGGGGGAGGGAGGAGCAACAGGGACAGAACGGCAACGGAGGTGGGCAGCAGCATCTGTTGGCGGAAACAGGGAAGGAAAAATCAGATACTATTTGGAATCAAAAGCCGAACAATAATGGCCTTTTGCGGAACTCAATACGTCAAAACTGTGCTCGGCCGTCCGCAATCCGCTCTTGGACGGGCCCTTTGGAATGGCATCATCCTCACTCAGTTTGCTGAATCACCGCAATCAAAATTCTAAAGCCTTTGTTTGCACTCCCCATCGTTTATTCAAGTGCTGCTTCGCTTTTAGCGGAATCAAAGCAGACAAGGAGGGAGTCGATCAATGTTTGGGTTTGCGTCCACCTGTTGTTTGGATGTTTTTTGTATGGGCAATTTGCTGTTGTTGGGCATTGAAGAAGTAGAGAAAATTCGCTGACCACAAAGGCAACAGAGGAAATCGAGAATCCGTTTTTGCAAATGAATTGAGCGTTCAAAATGTGAATGGATTGAGAACACACACAACAATGTTTAGCCCAAGGGACGCAATCGTTCTGTTGTTTATTAGTTATTGCTTTCTCAGTGCTCATTGCAATTTCGCTTCCGCCTGCCCATCCTCCCACTCCCCTGTGCAACATGGAGCATCCTGTTGTTCTCATCATTTGGATAGCGAGCTCATATGCAAAAAAACCCAGGTCCCTCATTTGCTTCGTTTTCCCACCCCCTCTCAGCAATAAAAAAGTAAAGCAATCCAATTGGCATTATTTCATTCGTGTGATGGAATTTTTGAAAGCATTCACATCTTTCAAATTGATTTGCCTCGTCTTCCTTTGCACTTTGGTTTCAACGGCCTTCGAAGAAGACGAAAAGCAGAATGCAAATGAAAGCCTTTGGAGCAAAGGAAGAGGTGCCATTCATAACTGGGCCCGAGAGCACCCCGAGGCTGTCCTGGCCACGGGAGTTGTGCTGGCGACTGCGGCAGCGGCCGGCGGAATCTACGGAATGACCAAACTGGTCGGGGAAGTGAGTCAGTCTCGGCCGGGAACAGAACAATCCGTCACTTGCTCTCGCAGCCATCCAGACCCAAACAGGGGCAGGACAGCTACCTGTCCAGACCGCTGCTCCAGTCCCACTTGGTGGACCCGTTCAGGGGAGTCAGGTACTTCGAGGAGACCGCCGCTGCTGGTCAGCACAACCGCGGCAGTGGTGTCAGCTACAGCAACCAGGACACAATGAGGTGGCTCTCGGGTGTCGGCACTCCCCACCTGGTTCGCCACAACACCGTGCCAGGTACAGGTACTATGCGCAATGGCACATCCAACCGGGATTGTTTCAAACAGCGACTGCTCAAACCGCGGGAGAGGCAAATGCACTCCCACCGCATCCGGACGAGATCACTGTGCCCCTGCCAGGGCTCAGTTTCAAAATCAACTTCCAGCACTATTCTGGCAATCCGTGCATCCCTCGGTTCTGGACTCTGTCCGCCCTTGCAGGCTACCTGCGCGCGTCCAGCACCCGGTTTCTGCACTACTGGTTTGTGACCTCGCAGAACAATCCCGGCACAGATCCACTGGCAAGTGGGGCCAATACTCTCTCCAGGGGTGGGATGCCCAGGTGTTCTGGTTCAACGGGGGACCCGGCTGCTCCTCGGTCAGCGGACTTCTGGACGAGATGGGCCCCTACATGGTGAATGCGGACGGACAGACGCTGCGCAAGAACCCGTTCGCGTGGAATCAGCGGGCCTCTGTGGTCTACATCGAGTCGCCGGCCGGAGTCGGCTTCTCGTACGCGACCAACGGCGACTACAAGGCCGACGATGACTCGGTAGCGGTGAATGTGCAAGAATCCGCCTGTCCAACAGTCCCCTCCAAAGGCGTCCCTGGAGAACTATGCGGCGCTGCAGAGCTTCTTCGCCAAGTTCCCCTCGTTCCGCGGCCACCACTTGTTCATCACTGGAGAGTCCTACGCCGGCATCTACATTCCCACGCTGGCCCAGCGCATTCTGGACGGGCAGCACGAGTTCACTCTGAATTTGGAGGGAATCGCCATTGGCAACGGGTACATGAACGTGGACCTGGGAGACGACACTCTGGTCCGGTTCTTGTACGGACACGGGCTACTCGACGACGAGGTCTGGGGAGAGCTGCAGAAGTGCTGCGGGGGCTGCACCGGTAGGCGGTGGGAAGTTGAAGTGGCGGCACAGTCCCACACCCACAGACAAGTGCTTCTTCCCGGACGACGTGTCCGACTCTTGCTATCAGAATTACGTAATAATTCTGCGGCTCCAAAGTGTTCTAAGCAACGCTCAACAAACAGGTGTATGGCCCCATCCAGAACTTCTACAGCAACGGCCCCTACAACTATGACATCTACAGAGTCTGCGGTAACAAAGGTGCCCCACAGAATATTCTGTTCGAATATTCCCAGGCAGCGGAACTGTCTCCAAGCACGAGAGGCAGATGCGGAAGCATGTACATTCCAATCTGCACAAAAGGAGCAGAATGGCACGACTGCTCCTGCAAAGCGGACTCGGCCAAAGTGTGAGAGAGACTGTGCTGGAACTGAGCTTTGCCTTTTTTGCAGAATGCGGCCGCTGTCGAGAACTCGCAGTGCCCAAACGGTGGGTGGGACAGGGGATGGGTGTTGCGGACCCTTTTCAAGACTCAGACTTTCAGACTCCCTGGACCCGGAAGAGATCAAGTACATGAATGTTCCTGCGCTGCGCAAGGCCCTGCACATTCCGGACAGTTTGCCCGCCTGGGACGAGTGCACAAAGTGAACAGTGAACACACAATCTGTCCCCGAATAAAGCCAAACAAATAACAAACGTCCATTGAAGCCAAACCCTGTATGCCCTGTACACCCAAAAGTACCGTAAGTGGGGCCAATTGATTCGGTCCACTCGGCCCACCAGGGGACATGAGGCAGTTTGTGCAGAGAGTGGTGAACGCCGGAGTGCGCGTGCTGCTCTACTACGGGGACACTGACGGCATCTGCAACTTCCTGCTGGGCCAGAAGTTCGCCGACCAGCTCGGCTTCAAAGTGCGCCCAAACCAAAAAACACATTTATTCCAATTGCAGCGGATCGCCAACAAAACCGGATGGAATTTCGGGGGGCAGGTGGCCGGCTACAAGACCCTCTACGAGAAGGGACTGACGTTCACCACCGGTCGGAGGGGTGTTTATTTGGCATTTGAATATTGTTTTGGTTGCAGTGCTCGGGGCAGGCCACATGGTTCGAATGCCCCATACGCCCTTTGGCATTTGATTCCCCGAAGGTGCCCAAATTGCGGCCTGCCCAGGCACAGTACATGATCCACCAGTTCCTGGGCAACAAGGCGCTCTAAAACTGAATGACCAGCGAAGTCATGATTCAACACTTTATGCAAATTGATCGAAAAATCCACGTCATTTTGATTAAATGTCCTTTTCTGTGGGTTCCATTTCGAATTCTCGTGTGCCCCTGGTTCAGCTCTCGGGCGCCGCGGAGGGAGAGGCGGAGGGCGGGGGCGGCGGGGAGCCGCGCTTGTGCATGCGGAAGAAGTTGGCGACCATCTGGCGGAAGTCGGGGAAGCCGCCGGGGGAGCGCTTCTTGCGCTGCTGCTGCATCTGCTTGAGCTGGGCGATCTGCTGCTGCACGAAGGCGACCATGTCCTCGCGGGAGGGGGGACTGCCGCTGGGCGGGGGCGGCGGCGAGGCGCCCAGGGAGCCCATCATCTGGGCGATGGCCGCCATCAGCTGGGCAGAGCGCTTCTTGCGCTCCGCCGGCGGCTGCTCGTCGCCGGGGGGCGAGCCGGAGGGCGGCGGCGAGCCGGACGGGCGCGGGCCTCGCGGCCGGCCGAACGGACCCCGGCGCCGGGGACCGCCTCCCCTGGGCCCGCCCCGCTCGCCGGAGATGGCCACCACGGCCAGCGCCAAAAGGGCCACCACCAGGACCAGTTTCTGGGACATCTCTCGGTCGGTTGGATGGGATTGAGTGGGAACTGAAGCGAATTTCTGCGCCTCCTGTCGCCTCTCTGCTCCCTTTTATGTCGGCTGAGCCACGTTTTATTCTGCCAGAGCCACCCAAAAAGGCCAACGACTCCGTCCCATTCATTGCCTTTGCGCCAATGCAGTGCCTCTGCTTCTGTTTGCTCAGCCCAATTTTCATTTATTTCAAACCGTTCGAAATCAGATTTTGCGCACAATTTGCCAATTCCAGATCCACAATCCCAACGCCGCTTGGTACAAATTACGCGAACGCAAATGCGTAAATCCGAAAAAGTGCAAGCGTCATCATTTGGTTGTTCTTTGATCATTAAAATGAGTTGATTTGGATTTAAGTTCGGAGTTTTAAAAGAGTTCAGAAATCATTCTGAATCAAAATTGTGTGGAATGGTTTCGTTCCTTGGCGCCAATACTGCTGTTGGGGTTGTTCCTATGTAGTGTGGACACTCTCAGATGCTGGTTTTTCACCTCCTGCTGGACACGAGTGACGCACACGTGCGCACTTTTGTTCTGCGAAATGCCCAACAGGAGTCTGACTCTCGCCCTCAAATATTTTTGTCAGTCATTTAATGCTTCATCCGGTGCAGTTACAGATTCGCCTTTGTGAAGAGGCAACATGGGAGGGCAAAGCGCCGAATTTGTTTGGAGGTGAGCAGCAGCCCGAACGGGGAGGACATTGTGTAGAAGTCGTCGATCAGGTACAGCGACCACTCCGCGTACTGGGCCCATTCCGGTCGGACGGCGGCCATCGCCCAGATGATGGGCTCCCTGGGCGCCTCGCCGCCGCCCCCGCCCAGCGGCAGTCCCCCCTCCCGCGAGGACATGGTCGCCTTCGTGCAGCAGCAGATCGCCCAGCTCAAGCAGATGCAGCAGCAGCGCAAGAAGCGCTCCCCCGGCGGCTTCCCCGACTTCCGCCAGATGGTCGCCAACTTCTTCCGCATGCACAAGCGCGGCTCCCCGCCGCCCCCGCCCTCCGCCTCTCCCTCCGCGGCGCCCGAGAGCTGAACCAGGGGCACACGAACAGTTTGGGACATGGACAAATTTACAACCTCACCAGTCTATAATTTACAAAATAACCGAATTTAATAAACAGCATGACGATTGATTCTTTAATTTTTGTACAGAGAGAGAACAAACTCCGTTCAGCCTATGCGAAAGATTAACATTTTTCGTTCTTATCTTTCTTTTCCGTTTGTCTCTTCCTAAGCTGAATATCGGAAAAGAAGGAATGGGAATTAAAATGAAGAAGGGATAAACCGTTCCAACCGACGAAACGGTGACTAAAAGATCACCAAGCCCCGAAAGAATTTGGAGAAAGAGACGAGCGATGGTATAGAGACGTCATATGACTTTCGGTCACTCCCTACTTAAAGCGCCCAAAGGGCCATTCAGTCCAACTCAGAAGTCGGAAGGAGTCCCATTTCCATTCGCCATGACTCTTTCCCTCTCCGCTGTGCTGCTGCTGGTTGCCTTTGCGTGTGCGACTCCGGTGGACCAAAACAAAAATGGCTTTGGCGCACGGGAACGGGTGCACTTGGCCTCGAGTTTGGTGGACCGCGTGAATGCCCAGCAGTCCCTGTGGAAGGTGGACTGGACCAATCGCAGCCCCTGGCCCACCCAATCTCCCCTTTTTTCTTAAGGCCGAGGTGCACCCGCATCTGTCACTTCTGGACAAGGAGACGGCCAAGGGCATGATGGGCTACATGCAGATGCCGCTGATCGGCGAGGAGTTTGGCGCCGAGGTGGCCCCGGAGAATGCGTTCAAATCGGCCGCCAGAAACGGCGCCAATGACGACGATTTGCCGAAGGAGTTCGATGCCCGGGAAGCGTTCCCCCCGTGCTCCCGAGTGATCAGCAAAATCCAGGCACAGCTGAAGGAGAGGGGTCCAACCCACTTTGGGGCCTTTCAGGACCAGTCCCGGTGCGGCAGCTGCTGGGCAGTTTCCTCCGCCTCGGCCATTTCGGACCGGATCTGCATTGTCAGCAACGGGGTCCGCCAGCTGGAAGTCTCCTCCAACGAGATCATGAGCTGTGCCTTCGGATTCGGGTGGACCCCGGCCCAATTTAGCCAGTTAAACCAAATTCCGCAGCTGCCACGGGGGCAACCCATTCTTCGCGTTCGGCTACTGGAAGCACCACGGGGTGGTGAGCGGCGGCGACTACGGGGACAACCAGGTGTGCCAGCCGTACCCGTTCCCGCCGCACTCCACGGCGGAGCCCTACCCGACGCCCAAATGCGAAAAGCGCTGCAGCAACAACACTCGGCTGGACTTCGACGGGGACAAGCACTTCGGCAAGGGCAAGCGTCTGATGGTGCTGCCCACTGAGGCGCGCATGCGGCGCGAGATCATGCAGAACGGGCCCGTGGTGGTCGGATTCACGGTCTACGAGGACTTCAGGCACTACAAGTCGGGCATCTACAAGGCGAGTGGACGCAGACTTAAAGCTAAGCAACTACCTAATTGTGCGTCTAGCACGTGGAAGGCGAGAAGCTGGGAGGCCATGCAGTGAGGGTGATCGGCTGGGGCGAGGAGCGGCAGTCCGGCGGAGAGGTGGTCAAGTACTGGCTGGCGGCCAACTCCTGGAACACCGGCTGGGGCGAGGACGGCTTCTTCCGCATTGTGCGCGGCCAGAACGAGTGCGGCTTCGAGACGGTCGCGTTCTTCGCCACGCCCGACTTCAGCCGCTGAACAAAACGAACATTTGATTTGGAAGGGAACAAAAGTTGTCGCAGATTTATTTTTATTTAAAATGAGCTGGATAAAGTGGCATTTGCGATTTATTTTCCCAGGAACAATTTGAGTGCCGCCTCTCGCATTTGTCCGTGCAGAGCAATGTAAAAGCTGCTGTTCATCACTCCTGAAGGTGGAAATGCGATTATTTCGGAGCTGAAGGCAATAAAGCAATGCACCGGACAGGAGCAGCGCCAGAATGTAGAAGGGGCCGATGTTCCTGAAGATGTCGATGTGGAAGAAGCCGAACACGGCGACGAACAGGGAGGGGATGCAGAGCACAAAGTGCGAGGAGAACAGCAACGCCAGGGAGAGCTTGTTGGCCTGGCAAGAGAATGCAAATGCACTACTGCCATTCATTCATTTGTTTGTCCTCCATCGCCCACCTGCATGAACCTTTTGGTGCCCACTTTCGCGCACGTGTACACATCTGAGCGCTGGCTGCTCACCGCCACTGCAGATGAGTGCCAAGCTTTGACCGGGGCCACATGTGGCGGTTTGTTCGGCAGGATGGAGCCCGCAGCAATGGCCACTTTAGACCGAATCTGCCGGCAGACCTGGACGAACTTGACTGCCGCAACGGTGGACAGCACCAGCATCAGCACGTCCAGAATCTGCGGCCAAATGGGGCATGGAGGCTATCAATGATGTGGGAGTGCTGCTGACCACATTGCTGGCGCCCCAGTAGTCCTTGAAGGCGGCGGACTGGAAACAGCCGACGGCGGCACATCCGGGGACGGAGTAGACAGGGCTCAGCCAGTACTCCAGGAACACATCCACTGCGCCCAGGGCCAGTCCCACCGCCACTGTGCCGGCCACAAAGCGCATCTGCTTCTTGGTCCGATGGTACAGTGGCTTGCACATGGCCTTAGAAAACGAATTCGGAGACCACAGAGGGTGTTGGGCACCTGGATCCTGTCGATGGCGATGGCGTTGCGGAGAGCCAGATTCACCTTGAACTGGACGGTCAGCGGCAGCGACAGAGTGATCACGGTGAATCCGTTGTAGTTGAACAGAGCGTGGTCCCAGTAGACGATGTAGTGCACAACGTAGGGAATTGTTGGGGAGGGGTCAAAATCAAAAGGGCCAACTGCCGTTGGACCCACAGAGCAGGGCGAACACCAGGTCGCTCAGCGAGAGGGCGAACACCAGTCGGAGCAGCATGTTCTCGCGCAGCCCTTTGCTCCTGAACTGGCATGGAACAGTGTGTTTGGGGGCTCTGTTTGGCTGCCTGCAGAACAGGGCCATCATCAGTCCGTTGCAGAGCAGCGACAGCCCACCAGGGCCAGAAGGAAGAAGTCGACGCCCAGGAAGTACACGTTCGAAGGGCTGGACGCTGTTGCATCCGCCATTGGGCTAAAAGGGTCAAACTGCTGTAGGGAAGGGAAATGCCTTTGCCAGGCATCAGCAGTCGCTTGCGCAGCTCACAAATAATATTCAATTTGCATGAATTTGATTAGTCTCCGCCAACGGGGAAAAAAGAAAGCGCTGTTTACCCGCATTTCTAATTTCCCTTTCCCATTAATCATTAAGGAAAGAGGGCAGATCGGCAGGTGGCAGAGAAAGTAAAACAGAAAAGTAAAACTGAAAAGCCCTGACTTGGGAAGGACAGAACCAACTGTAAAGGAGGTTTGGGGATGCGCATTTGCACGGAGGATATATATACTTTGCGCGTTTTTAGGGCACCAAATCCATCCAGCCTATGATTTTCCCGAACCGATCTTTGGCTGATGTACGGCCGCAAAAGGGCCGTGAAGAAGCAAGATGGTGTGTGTGTAATGGTGAGTTTGGGGGTTGCGCACCGAAAACAGGCAATTTGGTGCTCTGCAAAAAAAACACGATACTATTTTGGGCACAATACGAAGCGCCAAATGAGCAATCGAACTGGAAAAGCCGAGAAGGAGATAGCGAATGTAAAATACAATTCTGAGGTGGATAACGAGTGTTTGCCGCAAGCCACAAAGTCTCTTTTCAACGCCGACAGCTAGAGTCTCCGGGGAAATGGCATTAAAGTGCCAGGTTGTGGGGGAACGGAGCAACGAAGTTTTTGTGTGCTGACGTAGTAGGAGGAAATTCGCGATTGTGTTTTAGAAGTCCCGTTGTGGCCGGATTTATTGAGAGATCAACAAGTGCATCGAAATCTTGTAAATGGCGTAAGTAATTTGGATTGAACGCGGAATGTTGCGCATTGGGGTTGGGGGTTCAGAGCGGCACCACGGTGAATATGCTGGCCGTGTCCTGGGAGGGCTCCCTGGTCGTCCAGACGGCCATTTCCACTTCCTCCCGCTTCCTGTTGTACTTCACTCCCTCAACCCCGCTGCTCGAGTGCAACCTTCGTCCGAGGGCCAGCAGCGGCAGGAGTCGGGCGGCCAGCACCCCGCAGCCCAGAGTCAGCACTCCCCAGCCGAAAAGGCGTGCAATTTTGACGCAATTGAGCAGCACCAGCAGTTGGCCTTTTGAGTCCGCGTCCAGTGCCGCGGTCTGGTGCACCCAGATCAGCGGCACAACCATGTCCCGCAGGTTGCGGGAGGATCTGCAAGACTCATTGTGTGCGCGGATTGGACACTCGCGTTCACTGCAATTTCCCGTTGAGCACCCCCAGGTTGAGTTGGAATCGCTGGCGCAGGTGCACAATGGCCCCGGTGGTCGGTTCCACGTCGTAGAAGGACAGGTCGAACAGCGACGGGGACGACATGCCCTCCACTGTGCTGCGCAACTGCGGGGAGTTGCGGAAGTGCGAGGCGGACAGGTAGAGGCGGGGGCCGTCCTGGAGGCACGTGGACAGGTCCAGCAGGCCGGAGGGGGCACAGCCCTCTGTGGGACTGGGTATTTGCCGGAGGGAAGGGTTTTGGCGGTTCGGACCGGGTTGGAGGCTGGCGTTGCGGAAATAGACTGCGGTGCTCGGGTTGCAGAAGCCCTGTGCGCGCTGCTCTTCCGTGTCCAGCAGGGTCTCCCGCAGTGTGTAGCGGCGGACCGGAATGCCAGAGAAGGTGCGTTCTCCGCGCAAAGTCAAATCGAAAGAACTGGGAGGGAATTGTATTTTACAATATTTGCCCATTCGGAGACCGGCAGAATGCTCCGATGAATCTGAAATGGGCATTATTTCGGCAGATGTTTGTCAAAACATGACTTGCATTTGCAGCGGCTGGCCCCGGTTGTTGGGCGGCAGCAGTCCGTCGGTGCCGTTCAGCATCCTGGCGCGCTCTCCCCACCAGTGCTGGGGGCCCAGTCTCGACTCCATTCCCCGCCAGGAGTACAGCCTCCCCAGCTGACTGCCCTCGTGCAGCCCGGTGCCCACCTCGTAGACGCCGTCGTCGGTCCCGTTCTGCTGCAAAGTATGCAATATGTTCGTTGTTTGTTCCCTTCCCCGGACCCCGCGGAAGAGTCCGATCCTGCCGGAGTGCCGCCCGCAAAACAGGCTCAGCACCAGAGAGCTCTTGCAAGTGGCGAGCAGCTGGGACTGGTAGCCCTCGAACAGCCACTGTCTGACCGGAACCGTGACGAATGGCTAAACGGGGCAAATGTGCATGGGTTGGGCCAGTTCTGGTGTTGCCGCTTCTTTGTCCGCGAGCGAGGCCAATCCGAGGTCGATCAGCTTCTGCAAAGGCATATCTATTCTCAGCCGTTATCGGGGGCGTCGCGGACCTGGCGCAGAATGTTGGGAACTGTGACAGAGTCGTCCAGGGAGCAGTCGGCGCAAGATCGTTCCGGGTCGAAGAAGTAGGTTTTGGAGCTCCGGGAGGACAGGCGCGTGCTGTTGTGCGTAAAGGTGACGTTGCTCCTTTGAATCTCGATCCTGGGAATGAAAGGGGATGGACATCCGGGTGCTGGGCTCGCCTGAATGTGTAGGGCCCCTTCTCCGCCAGAACCGGCTTCGCCCCTTGGTCCAGAACTTGCGCCTCGTTCTGCAGGGAGAACGTGAACACCTGCAGCCTAGAAGGGGGGATGTGACCGGAGAAAGGCGAATGCTCCCGCAGTTGCCTGATCTCAACGGGCGGCTCTCGGTACATTCTCAGCACCAGGTTGTCCCTCCCTTCTGGGTCCGTCCCCAAATAAGCCTGCTCCAAACGGAAACGGCATTAATCCCGAATCCGCTCCAAATGTTGGCCTACACTCTGGACAGCCACGCTGAGCAGTGTGGGGAACAGGAGCAGCACACCTGTGCCCAACAGAACGCAAACGGTGCCGACCGATGCCAGACACCGGTTGGGGGTGCAGAATCTCGGCATGTTCGGCAGAATTCACACTCAAAATGGAACAAATGCAAAAAAGTAGAATCAGCCCCCAGAAGGTTGATTGAAAGGACCGAATCGGCCGATCGATTGACTGGTCACGAGTGTGGTCGGTTGGCTATGGCTCCCGCATCTGCTGATTATGCGGCCACCCACCCACCCCACTCCTCTCCACACCGGAATAATTCCCCCTTTACCAGATCCAACAGCACTTTTTGTTTTTGCGTTTTTACTTGTTAGTTAGTCATCTCCCGTTCGCTCAGTGGAAAGGTGAAATCGCAAGAAGAGAACCAACTAATAAAATGTTGAACAATAAGTGTATGGGTCGCAACTCGCAAGAGTTCATTATTTTCCAGACTCTGATTGATTTTCATTAATTTCTAATCTCCACAGACTGACGCAACTCATCGAGAGTTTGAGAGCAGAAGCAGGTGCATGCAAAGCAAAGGGGAATAGTCCCTCCGGAGTCAGCCTCTCAGAGAGCAACACTTTCGCAAATTGGCTGCACTTGTGGGAGAGCCATGGCAACACGAAAAGTCAAATCGCCAACCTTTTGTGGACACGGGACTCATTTTTATTTGAGCGCAATTCCAAATCGGCCCTTTCGAATGCAATCGCAATTATGTAGGCACTCCAATCGGGAAATGATTCGCCAGCTGCACGAGTGGAATTCGCTGGTCAGCTCCGGGCTGGCCCTTGCGCTCAACTGCCTCCTACTTTGGCTGGTGCTGAGGCGCACTCCCAAGGAAATGCGGCTGTTCGGCCGCATCCTGCTGCAGACCATCGTGCTGGACATCAGCGTGGCACTGGCCATGGAGCTGGTGCAGCCGGTGCCCATTGCCTGGACACGAAAGTGTGCACTGTTTTTGTTTGTTGCCCGCCAGATCATCTTCATGGACGGCGGGTCCATCTACTTCTGCATGAACGGGGCCCTGACGCGGCAGCTGGGCTCTCCGTCCCTGCGCCTGTTCCTCCTGAACACGTGGATGCTGCTCTACTATTGGGCCATCCTGGGCCTAAGCACCCAGTTCGCGTACCGCTACCTGACCCTGGTCCGGTGGGTGTCCCTCCCCTCCCCAGTTATAAGCACCTGCCCACCACCCAGGGGTGCCTCCATCCCGCTGGCGCGGTACCTGCTGATGCTGGGCCCGCCCTTCCTGGGGATGGCCCTGGTGCACACCCTGTTCTACTTCTGCGCAATGCCCTCCGGCCCGAGTGAGCTCGTCCGGAACCCGCAGATCCTGCAGCTGCTGGAGGCGGACACCGTGTACTCCGCCTTCTACGGGGAGGCGGTACCTGGGGGATACAAACACGACACGCAATGTGTACAATCGGCCAATGCCCCTCAGACGGACCCGCTGTTCATTGGGACCGTCTCTTGGCTGATCGCGCTGAACGCGATCTGCTACGCGGTGACTTGCTTCTGCGGCTATCGGATGGTCAGGCACATTCGGGAGCACGCCAAGAAGCACCCCAACTTCTCGGACATGAACAGACAGATCACCAAGAACCTGCTCCTGATGGTCCCTCTTTGGCCATTGTCCAGCCAATGGCCACCACCTCTCTAGGCGCTCATGCCGCTGCTCCTGGCCTCCATCAACATCGCCCTGTGCATGACCGCCCTCCTCTCCAGAAGCACCTCCGACCTCCTGCTCCGCTTCGAGATGCTCTCCATCGTCCCGATGCACTGGCTGCCCCTGTTCAACCCGACCGTCTCCATCCTATCCGTCAAACACTACCAACGTGCACTGTTCTGCTTCCGCAAAGGCACGCAAAAGACCCGGGCAAAGACGCTAAAACGGGCACAAAAATGATTTAGTATGTTTAACCTTTTTGTATGAATTCAATTTTTTATTTATTTTTGTCTCAAATGGTAACTTTTAGGGTTAATTCATCTTCAAGTTTGCGTGTTTCCTTCCCTTTTCGACGGATTATTTCCTAATCCGGCAGAATCCCTGTTGGTACGCAACTCGGCGCGTAAATAAAAGCCGCGAGTAAACTACGCAAGCGGACGAACGCACCAGATGTCCGTTTTCTTTTCTGGTTCCCAAAGTCTGTAAAAGGCCTGCACCCTTTTATTTTTGGCCGAATGGTGAATTATCTGCGGATTAATCGTTAACCAGTTGCTGACCGAAAATTATTGGCAAGTCCCCCAAAGAGCTGTCTTTCGGGGATTGGTTTTTGGCGTTTTACTACAATTCCGATTGGGATTTGGCTCTTCGTGTGGGGAAGAGGCCATCTCCCTGATTGGCTGATGCGCCGATGCGGCGCAGCCATTTTCTATTTTGGTCCGGTTTCTGATCATCACCTCTCGGCCAGCAGGGGAGTGAGTGGTCCTTGCTCACTGCTCCACGCATTCGGGCAACAAGGAAGTGGAGTGGTGTTTAATCTGGGGGCGTACGGCGCACGCAATCCAGAGGGGGAGGGACTGGCACCCCAGGGGAGGGGAGAGGGGACTCCGAATCGAAAGAATCCCCGCCGGATATAATGCTATGTAAGCCCAGAATGCGCGGCCCCGCATTCATTCCCGGCAGATCCACTCCGAACAGAGCCCCGCAGAGCATGTTGTCCCCACTGGTGGAACTGTTGGCCGCCGCACTCGTCGCCATTCCCGCCGTCGAGGGCCTCATCTGCTTCGAGACCGTCAACGTGAGGAGTTAAAGGTTGCATCCCAACTGCCACCTTTCTGCTGCAGGGGAGTGCGGCCATCGTGCAGGACGACTCGTGGAGTTACTGCGCCCTGGTGCCGACCATGTCCATCGGCCGCCAGCCGGTCGAAGGCCGTCAATTCGGACTCGGCGCCGAGAACGACGTGCTCGGGGCCTACAACAGTGCGTTCGGGCAGTCCAGCGAGGAGTACCGCATCATGACCGTGTGCATCTACGAGGTGGGCGGACACCCCAACGGCCAAATCCCAATCTGTGCGCATTTCAGCGCTACGACTTTGGCAGCTTTCTGCGCATTAAGCCCGACCAGGCGGTTGAGTACACCTTCCGGTGCGTGTGCAACTACGACCTGTGCAACAGCGAGTCCACCTTCGACGCCTATTTGACGGCGCTAAAGACCGAAAGTGGGAGAAGATGATTTTTAGTGGACTAGTGTAAACGCTAATTTAAACTTTTGTTGAACTTGAAATTATCTTTTTCGGTACACGTTTATTTGTTTCTATGACGTTTTTGTTGGCCAATTTAAGAATGGTGCGCGGTGCAAACTGTGTGACCTTAATGCAATTGCTCCAACCGAAAGTGGCAATGCAATTTGGCATTCAATTTAGCTAATAAAGGCGAAATCGGGGAGAGTGTTGAACGATGTTTGATTGTCAGTTGGAGGCTCCGTTTCATTGGAGAAACCAGAAATCTAGACGATCCCGAAGGAAACTATGATTCGCCAACTGAGCGACTGGAATGGCGTCTTTTCGTTCGTGGCCGCCGTTCTGCTGAATTCCCTCCTGGTCTGGCTGGTCCTGAAGCGGTCGCCCAAGGAGATGCACCAGTACAGCCGCATCCTCCTGCAGACCATCGCCATGGACGTCCTGTTGTGCGTCCTCATGGAGCTGGTCCAGCCGGTGGACCAAGCCTGACCTTGGTCCGGGAATTACTAGGGGAACATTTCCAGATAATGTTCGTTGACGGCGGGGCCATCAGCTTCTACCTGAACGGGCCCCTGGCCCGCCGAGTGGACTCCCCTCAGGCCCGCTTCGCGCTGTTCGACCTCTGGCTGCTGTGCTACTGCTTCACCTACTTCGGGCTCAGCGTCCAGTTCCTCTACCGCTTCCTGGTCCTCGTCAAGTGGGCTGTGGACGGGACCTCCTCAGCCCTTTGTCCGTTTGGTCAGGCGCTTCTCCATTTCCCTGTCCCGCTACTTGCTCATGCTGTCCGTCCCCTTGGCCGCCTACTTCAGCTGCTGCATAATGTTCGCGTTCTGCGCGATGCCGACCGCCCAGAACGAGCTCATCCAAAATGCGAAGGTGCAGCAAATACTCCAAGCCGAGGACATTTACGCGGCCGTCCGCCCCGAACCTGTTCGCATTCAGAAATCAGTAATAAGTATTTCCTCTCAAACATTCAACCGAACAGGGCAGCATTTTGTTCTTGGCCAACGTTGCATTTCTTGCTCTGCTGAATGGCACCTGCTGTTTGGTGACTGTCGTCTGCGGCCATTTGATGGCCAAATACGTGCGCAAGAACACGCAGGAGCAGATGGCCGACCTGAACGGGCAGATCACGCGCAATCTGCTGGTCATGGTTGGGCACTCGGGTGCCTCCACATCCACATCACTCAATGCCCCAATTTCAGTCCATTGTGCCCCTAACTCTGAGCGCCATCAACATTTCGCTCTGCCTGATCACACTGTTCCTCGCCGACCAAAGCTCCTCCGATTTGGTTCTCTACTACTCGATGCTGGCCTACCTGCCGATGCACTGGCTGCCCGTGTTCAACCCGCTGGCCACCATTCTCACTGTGCGCAACTATCGCCGGACGGTGATGCGCCGATATGTGGGCACAAACACAAAGGTCAACAAAACGGTCGTGGTGCTGGTGTCACATGTGAACGCAAACAGAATTGAGTTGTCCTAGACCCCAGAGGAGTGCATTTTTTGAGGAATCATGCACTCGTAATTTGATCCACACCTTCCATTTTCGGATTGTAACGCTTAGCCACCATTTTTTGTACTGCACTTCCCTTCAAATGAATTTGTGCACAAAACTAAATGAAATTGTCAAAAATCCAATCATTTGTTCACTGTACCTTTCCAATTGCACGATAAAAAGATATAAAATATAGAATGAAAAATCAGCAACAGCAGCAACATTTGTGCGTAAACGGTGGACTCTCCAATCAGTACCAGCTCTATTTTTTGTCAATTCTCTCTGACCCACTTCGCGCGCCCTCTTATTACCATTCGGTGATCTCAATTTCATCTGCTGATCTATGAGCTGCCCCAATTTCTGCTGCTTCTCCTTATCCTTTATATCCCGTCAAATTTAGCCGTTCCAACAGCCCCTCATTCACAACAAACCCATTCTTCATTCATTCATTCTTCGATGCATTTTCTGGTCGCCTCTGCTGTTTTCGCTTTCCTGTTCATTGGCGCAGTGTTCGCCGGCGAAAGTGGGAACTGGGCAAAACAAATGGGAATGAACCGTTTTCCGAAAGGATATCGCCAGCTGGAGTGCACAACTCCGAACGGGGAACCGAAGGCCGGGCCGGAGGTGGCCCAGTGTCGCTTGGTCCTGAAGGTGGGGAGGGAAACGGGAACGAAATAGGAACTGAAGAATATTCGCTATTCAGGACTCCGAAGGGGAGGCGAAGGGACGGGCGGCGCCGATCGGAGAGGGCTGCTTCAGCGAGAGACAGAAGAGTGGCGAGGAGCGCGTCTACTGCGACTTGGCGTGCCCGAACTCGGCCATCTGGTTCCACTCGCCGATCAGCCAGGGGCACAAGGCGTGCTTCAAGGGGTACACCTACAGTGTGAGTGGACGCCAACCCTGGTGACAGCAAATGCCACTTTCCGTTCATTCCAGCTTGAAGAGCGACACAACGAATGGTGAATTTGGCTTTGGCAGTTGGCTTCATGGCAATTTGCTAATTTATTATTCTAGGTACATTTGGCGCTCGGCAAAGTGCCTCAACTCGACGGCCACTTTCACGGTCGGCTGCAAGTTCAACGATGAACTGGCATTCAACGCCAAGTTCCCGAACGATGCCGCCATCTTTGCGCAGCTCAAACAGAATAGTAAAAAGGACGGAAAGAAGAACTAATCGACAGGGATAGGGAAAAGAGGGCGAAGTCCAACTTTGGGGAAATATACTAAAAGCATTTACTCTTAAGGACTTTGAACAAAAAAGTCAATAAAAACACATGTAAGATTCATCCACCTGACACTGGCGGGATCACCGCCACCTCGGAGTGCTCTTCCAGACGGACTTGCCCATTTTGGGTCTCCCTGCAGTAGAGTCTATCCACCGCCAGAACACAAGAGTGCCGAATGGGCTGGAGCGACGGCAGAATCTGCTTCCAAGCATTTGGACACATTCAGCCTTTGGTTGTGGAGTCACCTCTTGGAACACTTTTTTGTACAGTTCCCCACTGCCAATTGTGGGCGGCAAACGGACCCGCAACTCTGCACAGCCGGCCAACTCCTTGGCCTTTGCGAATAACAGCAGCCGCACCTCCACTGTCTGCTGCTCCGAAGCCATTTAGGAATTTGGGTGCAATGGCACAAATTATTGGGGAAAATTGAGATCGGGAGTATAGTCTATATAGTCACTTATTGATTCTCGAATGAAGCAGAGAATAGAAATAAGTACTCTCTCTGCTCCCAGTGAGTCTCCGATGATTGATCGCTGCGTTTGGTTCTTCGCAGTTTTTAATCCATTATTGAGTAACCCAGATAACGAACGATCTTTTCCTTAACAATATGTAACTTCCCGTCCCTTGAACCGCATGGAAATTGCCATCGAGATATTTCACGAGAACACCCTCTGGATTGATCAAAATGCTTTATTCCGAAACTTGATTCGTGTAAGTGTAACTGATTTACATATTTATGTAATAATAATGGTCCATAATGAGCGATCATGCACAGAAGAATGAAGGGAGAAGGCACACACTGGCTGGCGACTTGGAAAGGGACTTGGATTCTGTTATTTGTTAGGACTCCTGAAGTAGGTATTGCTCGCAGAGAGGGACTGGAAATGGAAACAGTGACAGACAGACACTTGGGTGTTTAAGGCTTTTGAATGGGCGCGATTATGACTTGAATCGGGAAGAGAGATTTTTACAAAACTGATTAAGTAGAACTCATCTAAGCAAAGTTTGGTGGGGGATTATGCTTTGTCGACAATCGGCGGAGGGTTAATTAATTAATTAATGGTCGGTTCGGACGTCAGTGGGCCCAGTGAATTGGAATTCACTGTTTGGTTATTCCACCAAATTGCGTTTTCCGTTTGGAATTGGTTAAGGCCAAGGCCGAACGGAAGAAGAGATTGCCTTTGGTTCCCGTTGTGAAAAAGCGAAACTGCTTGTTTGGCCGATTAGTCCGACAAAAATGCGTGTTTTGTTGTTTTGTGTGTGGAGAGCGGGTGCGGTTGGGAGAACAGAGACAAAAGGCACAAAATCACTGCGGCCACAATCACTTGGCGCCGGTGCTCCCCGCCGCGCCGCCGTACGGATGTCCACTCTCCCGACTGTGCCCCACATAGCGACGCTGCCCTCCGGAATGGCCTGAAGGGAGCGTTAAGCAAATATCGTGCAAACATTAAATTGAGTGAGTGACCGCCGCCGCTGGGATTAGCTCGAAATTGTAAAATGTAAACTCAGTTATTAAACAATCAATTTTGAGCAAAAACTATTAGAATCCATCCATCTTTGTTACGTGTTTTGAATGCAAAAAGTTAGAACCCGTCGAGTACGAGGAGATGTTAACATTTTGTCCTGGACAAAGGCAAATGCAGAACCCGTGAAAAACAACTTTTGTGGCGAGGCAGAAGAGAGATCGACGTCTTCTTGGGACAATCAAATACTTCCGGAAGGATCAATTTTGGGCTAACAATGCGCAAAGGAGAAAGGAAAGGGTCTCTTTACATTTATTTACACTCTCTCATTCGAATTTCGTGAGTCCGCCTGCTGGCTGCTATCCGAAAGGGTGTGCCAACTGACCGCTTGGATCTGTCTGTTGCGCGTATTCGCCCAGCGATAGGCCGTTGTGCTGTTGCTGCTGCAGCATTGCCATCGCCAACTGTTGCTGCTGGAGCAGTGCGGCCACGTTCGGATCGGCGGCCAATTGTTGGGACTGTTGCTGTTGGAGTTGACTGAAAAGGGAATAATTGTAAGAGTGCAGAAATACAAAGTATTCGAAGAGCACTGACGTCAGGGCGATTAGCTGCTGCTGGTACTGTTCCAGCGCCGCGTTTCCGGCGGCGCCTGCGATAACTGCCTGGCCGGTTGCCGCCATCTGGCCGTACGGGGAAGAGGCGGCGAACAGCTGCTGCGTGGCGGCAGCACTGCTACTTGACAGTTGTTGGAGCGCAAGCGCTGTCTGCGCAGCCGCAAGCGAGTTGCAGTTGGCCGAGCCCAGCAGGGATTGCTGCTGGTGTGGCTGCAGCGAGACCACCATTGAGGGGGAGGCGCTGGACAACTGCTTCAGGGAGAAGGCCGCCGCACTCGGAGTGCCCGATTGCATTATCAGGGGGCTGCCCGCCAGACCGGCAGCCGCTGCCGACGAGCAGGCGAACAGCTTCTGGTCCAGTTCTGCAAGGCCGTTGTCATTCCGACCGCACCCGTCCCAGCCAACTCACGCAGCAGAGGTGTCCCAGCGCCGCTCTTGGACACCAGCAGACCCAGGGGGTTGGCCGCGCTCTGTTGTGCGTTGGTTGCGCCGCCCGTGGACGAGTTCCGGAACGTGCCGTTGATGATGGCCAGCTCGACCAACTGTTTCTTCTTCAGTTCGTCCTCGCCCTCCGGCTGAACGGCAGGCAATGAATGATGGACTCGAGACTTTGGATTGGCTCACCGCGGGAACCAGCAATTTGTTCACTTCTTCCACCGCCCGGGCAATCTTCAGCTCAGCCCTGTTCGCGGTGTCCTCGCACTGCAAACGGGGACTAGACTCTCCTCTGGCACATTTGGTGGGTGCCCACACAACAGATGGAACCTAACTGCGCATCTTCATCTCCCCTCTCCCCGCACTTGCCTGTATAATCACGTGCAGCTCCTCGCTGAGGTGCTCCCAGTTCGGCTTCCCGCGGTTCATCTCTTCCTTCTTCTTGTCGCGCATTGACCCGCGTCCCCGAACCATGATTTTGCAACCCGTTTCCGTCTCCAACTGTTTCGCGGTCATTCCCCGGGGGCCAAGGATGCGGCCGACAAAATTGTACTGCAAGAGAGTGTTGAGCTGAACACTTGGTTTTTTGCGTTTGCCCACCTCTGGGTACTGCTTGATGGGCACGAACACCTTCTCCTGCCGAACCGCCACTTCGCCCACTGCTTCGGGCAATTGGAGCGGCTCGCGGCTGAACTCGCACTGAAAGATGGCTATCCGTACCCGGTTGATCTCTGTCATAAATGGTTGTTGTCTCTTTAGAGGGATGGGCCTCTCCCGTTTCCACCTTCGTCGAGCAGTCGCTCCACGTGCGAGAACACGTTTGGGAATGCGCCGAGCTGTTTCTTGTCCTTGAGCAGTTGCGCCAAATAGTCCAGGTTCGGCTTGTTCAGCGTGCCGGATGCACTGTGCCCTGGGAGCGGAAGAGAATAAATAAGTGTCCATGAATGGACGGATTTGGGGCACCGTTCTGGTGGTCGCCACTGTTGGAGGAAGAACACGACCCGCCGTTCTCCTCCTTGGCGTGGCCATTCTGCTGAACGAGTGTACAGTGTTAGTGCGTCCATTCATCCCAAATAAGTGTTTGCCTCAACGCCCGTCGGAATCAGCAAATTATTTCCGTTGTGTTGCGCACTCTGGTCCATCTTCACCAGCATATTTCCTCGCGCAGCACCAATCGATTTTTTAATATGGAACAAAAATGCAGCGCACTTGTTGTCGGCAAACAGTCGGCCTCTCTTCGTTCATTCCCTAAAATGCGGCAGAAAAATCATTTCAGCGCATCGTAAAAGGACGCGAAATGGGAAAAAGCGCAATCCGCAAATCCCATAAAATTATAAATACGTCATTTCCCGTCTGCTTTTTTTTAATAAATTGCATCATTTTTTGAGAACAAAAGATCGAGAGCGCAAAGAATGGGACAATAAATGGTCGCGAAAAACAGCAAAAATGGGGGAAAGGAAGGGAATAAATGTTAAATGGAGCTGGGATTGGGAGTAGGGAAGTTGGCGAGCGGAGGCAATGAATGCTCCGAGTTGCTGAGCCAAAGACCGACGGGCAGAGATGGCGGGAGGAGATTAGGGTTAGGCGAAACGATCGATGGAATGCGACGACACAAATTGTAAAATTGAGCACAGATCACGCGCAAAAACATTCTGCCAAATATGCTTGAAACTTGAACGTTTGGGAATGGCCAATTTAACCAAACAAAAGTTCACGGAGTATGAGTGGGAGTGAGTGAGGAGGGCACACACTCCTCGGTTCCCGACAGCTTCATGTCCGTCCGTCTGGATGAGTGTCGGGGGTTCACTGATGCGAGAGGGCGGAGGCGTGTCTGGGGGGGGAATTGTCGCTCCCTTCCCTCTTGGAACGAGTGGGGGACTCGAGCCAGCGGACAAATGATTTCGTGTGGTCCGCCGAATTTCAACGCCTCGTCTTCCCCGGGAAAAAGACAGAGGGCGGATGAAACATGAAAGTGTGTGCGCCAATAATCCATTTTTGTCGTCCACTCACTGACCCAGATTCGGTAAGGAACCCAGAATTCGAGGTTGGTTTGGTTGTTGGTGCTTGAGACCGAAATTATATTTATTGCACATCTGAATCCATTTTTTCAATAGATGAGGGCTCTAGTTTGGGGAGAAAAGGTGGAAAGCAAATTGGCCAGATGAAAAGTGTGGGGAACGCTGTAAGGGAAATCTGGTGCTGCGTCTGTGGCGGAGCGAGAACAGCTGTTTGCTCTAAGTTTTGCGGGTTGTAAGGGAATATGGGTGGAACGGATCTCGCGGATAAAGGATGGATGGGCGAGACGGAAAGCGAGGGCTGGGGGTGGGGCAAACCGACATCGGGAATCTGAGGGAGGAGGGACCGCGGTTTCGCTGTGGGCTCATTGTAAATGTCGGCAGCTAGCGCTAAGCTAGTATGCGACCAGTTAGTTAGTTACCTAGCGGCTGTGACACTCATTCGGATCAATGGCGGGAGCGAGAGGGAGGATAAGGATTATTAGAAGAGTGGAGAAGAATGTTGCCTCTCTTTGTTGACTGAGCCAGGGCGGCGAGCTGTGTGTGATCTCGACGCGAGAGCGGCGGATGGGGAGATGGCCTGCTTCAGCCAGCGAAAGATGGGGCGAATGGATTGTGAAATGAGGGACGTCGTTGTCGGGGGAATCAGGAACCCTCAGCATTGCTGGTCCGGAGAGAGAGAAAGGGCCAGATGGCGGAGAGTTGACTGAAATTCTGTGTGCGCCAACTTTGTAATAGTCTCGCGGCACGCGAGGTAAAGGAAAGGGGACTCGAAAACAGGGGATGGAGAAGACAAAAAAACAATGGGCGCCAGACACGAAACTAGGGCGAAAAAAGTAAATTTGTTCGCCACATCTGGAACTCGGCGTTTGCGAGGAAATCATAAATATGCAGTGCCGCCGGAATTTTTGGGCGAATTGCTTCATCGCATGCGATGGGCCCATTGGCGATGGGCGAGAATATTTGGCCGTCTCCACGTGTTTCCAAGGAGAAGAGAAGGCCCCCGGAGGAGGGAGAATGAATATTCCATTTGAACGCACAAACACAAAAATGGAGGGTCAGAAGGGCGCAGAATGAGAAATGGGGGTGCTGGATGGATGGGGTCCTGAGGAAGGCGAAGAGGCGGCAGTCGGTATTTAATACTTGTTTGGCCGGGAATGGCCCCTGGCGGAGAGAGAAATGAATGTTTGTGCGAACAACAAAAGTCCCCGGTGTTTGGGCTGCTGAAAGTGCCAAAAACAATCACCTAACCTTGATAAATATTCCAACGATTGCACCATTTTTCCATTCTTTTAGAGGCCAAACAGACAGGAATTTAGAAAAAACGGGCGATGGACACAAAAAGCCGGCGCAATTTTACAGCGGCGCCAATGTACATTTAATCGCTACATTCCATTGCGTCTCTCTCTCTCTCTCTTCTGTCCCTGCAGTTGGAGGAATGCGGCGGGGCATTAATCGCGGGTATGCGCGGAATGGGGGAACAGAAACAGAGGGAGAGAGGGGGAGACATCACTCTTTTCATCGTCTCTTTTCCGCGCAAATCGGCTTTCATGCTTCTTTCTGCGCCCACTCCCCTTTCCCCGTTTTGTTGCGGCGCGGATGGGGGCTGCTGATTGGGACGTGTGAAACGCGAAAGAATGGAATGCAAATTTGCCCCTTTTCTGCGCCGAGAGGACAATTTGATTGATGTGAAGGCTTCCGTCCGGGGCCAAAAGGGTTGTGCCGCGGCAGCGGAAATTAGCGTCCGCATCTGCAGGAGCAGTTTTCCGCCTGCGCTTGGCACTTGTGCCGGCTGTTTTTCCTGCGGCGGAGACACGGGAGGCGGAAATGGAAAATCTGTGTGCGACCGGCGGCCCCTGCACTCGGCCGGCGAGAAGTGCCCTCGACAACAAAGAATGGGCAGGGGAAGAGGCACAAAGCACGACGGCAGAAGAGTCCACCGCCGGAGGTGCCGTATCGTTTTTCCGCGACAAAGGGGCGCCGCAAAAAGGAAGGGCAGAGGCAGAAGCAGCGGCGGCAAGAGGGGAGTGGGGATGAGAAGGGTGGGAACTGGGAACTGCTGGAAATGATGGGAATTGGGAATATGAGTGCGATGAGCGTGCGGGGAGTGGATTTATTTTCTGGAAAGGACCCGACAGCGGTGGAAAGAGGATTCCCGGGAAAAGGCCGACACTAAGTTGCCGTTGCGATTGGTGGAGAGGAAATATCTGGGAGTGATTGGCCCGGAAGACTCGAAAACTCGAAATGTCCTGTGTGCTCTTTGAATAACGAGAATTATGTAGGTATATGCCTTCTCAAGTGGTAAAGGCGCGTTGTGCTGGAGAATGAGTGGCTGGCGACTGGTAAGCGCAGATTGGCGCTGAAGTGGTGGCGGATAAGCGGAAGAAAACGATTTGGTTGAGAGCTTTTTGAGTGCAGAAAAGGGCGCCAGAAAGCGCAGCCAACCGCTTTTTATCGCCGAGCGGATTGCTTATGTCCTGCACGCAAAAGCTGCTTTTGTTTATCGAACAAAATCACGGGAATGCGGAGATTTGTTTTATCTTTTATGTAAGTATGTAGATTTACATACATAAATGAGATTACAAGTTGGGGATTATTAGGCTCATTTCGGCATTATGTAATTTAGTCTATGTTCTATGTTTTGGTTGCGGTCAAATAACAAAAAAGCAAGTATCACCAGGATTCAGGATCAGGAATCAGAAAGTAGAAAGTATGAACTCGGTGGACCTGCCCAAACAAATGCGAGGAGAGATTGAGGGCTGGTCTCTGCTGGTGCTACATATTCCTTTTCCTTCTGCCCTGCCTTTGTCCGTTCGTTCTGGGGCAGAGAACGAGAAACAGGAGGAAGAGTGGGGGAGTTTAGATTGGACGCCGGAGAGCGGGGATTGGGCGAGAAATCGATCGCCACTTTCATATTCTGTGTCTGTTGCTCACTCTCCATCTCTCCAGTCTCCACCTCAGAGTCAGAACAGCAATCAGCAGCAGAGGACAAAATGCGAAAATACGAAGGTTTTGTCCCTTTGTCCGAGTCCAAGTGTCATGTAGTCATGTTCATGTACAGTCGACGGTCATTGTTCATGTGGGAATTGAAATTAGAGGTAGATGGTAGAGTCAGTCGGCACGGCAAAATCGAAAGGGCAGTCGTCACAGGAAAAAAAATGAATAAAATGACAAATGAGAACCAAGGAGTTTTTGTTGTCGTTGTAAAGTCCATTTTGTTGACTTTTTAAGGTTTTAACATAATTACAATAAAAACGACAATTTTTACGATTTTCCAAACCATGTATTTAATCCAAATTCTGTCAAATATTATTGCTTGCACTGTCAGGCTATCAGCACATCCATTCATTCACTCAATCCCCCATTTGAAATGAAGGTATTTGAACATGTGTGCACAGTTTTTGTTTTGATTTTGGGGTTGAGTCATTCACTGTTTTTTGATCGACACATCCAGTCAAATGCTGGCTCGGGCTATTTTCGTGCCAACGGGCGCCAGGTTAATCTCCCGTTTACTACACACTGATGCCACATTTATGGCAATGTTTTGCCAATCGGTAAATAAATAAAAACGGAATTTACGACCAAAAGGGGGCATTTAAAGGTCAGCCTCACGCGAACAAAATTCAACTCCCCTATTGCCCCGCACTCGAATTCGATAAACATGGACACGATTCTGGCTGTTTTCCTGCTCTCCGCAATGCTCTCCATTGCGGCCAACGACCACTCTTTTGTGGGGGCTCTCCCGGCAAAAGCCCCCAATGAGGGTCAAAAACACAAATTCAAAGGCTTTTGAGTTCGTTCGAATTTGTTTAGCTGCCCTGCAGGATGGAGGAGGGCCGCTTCACGAACGCAAGAAGCGCTGGTGCGGCCGCTGGAAGCGCGATCTGGCGGACAATGGAGCGACGGCGGGGGCACGCAAAAAGCGCACAGCAAAGTGGCGATCGTCATCGTGGTCTTGCGAGATTTGAAAGGAAAATGCAACAAATAATGAATGGATGAATGGAAATGGCAGACGATTTTGTCCAACACCTACAGTTTTTCCACCCAATTACAATTATTAAAAGGTCGGACTGAGTTGTGGGGAATCATTCTTTCTCTTTTTTGGCGTCCGGTTATTTTCCGCCCTTTTCACCAGAAATGGAAAAAGTTTCGAGCGCCTCTTTATGCGTAAAAGTTGGTCGGATAATTGCATACAGAACGCAGCCAGATGCCGGGGCGGGACACAGATTCCGGTAATTGGGCCTTGTCGCCACCTGCAATTATTATTAAAGTATAAAGCACCGGTCGTCCAAATGCTAGGCGTCATTTGGGGACAGTGAAAAAACCCCATAGCCCCCTCACATTTGCCACTTAGGTATCGGTCTGTGCGTGTTCCCCAAGTGCCGGATATCCGCAACCAAATGGAGCCCTTCGTGCGGCGCAGTGCCGCCTTCGAGAGTCTGTACAACTGCTCCTTCTACGATGTTGGCTCAGTCCCATTGGAAAAGCGGCAAAATGTTCTGTTCGGCGTGTTGCTGATCGCAATCGGCGCGATCGAGGAGGTTCCCCGGGTTGGTTGTGCCGTTCAATTTTCGGCCTTCAGCTGCTGTACCTGCCGTGCATGGTGGCCATTTGGCGGCACAGCAAGCACTCCTGCTACAAACTGATGTTCTTCATGGGCGTCCTGGACATCCTGGTCCTGCCCATTCCCTCCATCGCTTCGGGCTATCTCGCCATCGTCGGCGCTGTCTACTGCTCCGCGCCCGACCTGATCTACATTCTGGGCACGATCTCGTTCAGTGAGCGCAATCGGACACTTCCAACGGGGGATTCCATGCAGGCCTCTGGTACACGGAGACCTCTGTGGAAGTGGTGCTGGCGTTCAACCGCTGTGCCGACGTCGTTTGGCCCGACCTCAGCGCCAAACTGTTCAGCTCCTACCGCACCTGGCTCTGGACCATCCCGCCCTCGCTGTACGGCCTTTTCACCTTCGCCTTTGTGCCGCCCGGGTTTTTCAACGGCATTTACTCCTTTTGGCTGACCAATCCGCACATCGGCTACGCAGTCGAACAGGACCCAAACGTAACTCCGGAACGGGGATTTGGCCCAGGAAAACCGTTGCTCAGTACAAGATTTGGCTGCTGACCGTGCACAACTGGCTGGTCATCTTCTCGCTGGGCGGCATCTACCTGTTTCTGGGCATCCAGATTCTCCTGCTCAAATCGCACCACTCCCAAAGCACTTCGCACAAAATGGTGGCGGACACCGATAGATAGATATTTACGCAATCATTTATTTGGCGCAGATTTTCTTCCAAGTTCTGGTCATCAGCGCAATCAACATGATCGCCGCGTCGTCCAATGCCGCCTTTGACTTCGTCCAAATCCCCACCTGGATGAGTGCCGTCACGCTTCTCGGGTGGACACAGGCCCATGGTAACTAAAACAATAACAGGAATGCGGGGAACTTATTTCCCGGTTCAGGCATTCCGCCGCTGATCTACCTGACGATGAACAAGACCATCCGCAAAGAGTGTGTCTCCATGCTGCAATCGATGCGACGGCTGTTCCCCCAAAACGGCATTCAACCGACGCCCACAGTGGTGGCAGTGGCACCTGTCACTTCGAATGGACGGCGGCAACAAATGAATAAATGATTATCGGCACAAAACTCACATCGAAAGTTTTTGTTTTTGTGCCGTTGCCATGGTTTGGCCGCAAAATCTGATGGAGAATTTTTTCTGTTTTCGATTGTTGTATAATTTGAGAATAGAAGGGGAAAAATGTCCAGATTATTGTGCACATTGATTGGCCAAAATGGGGAAACAGAGTAGATTTGGGTAGATTGAGCAGTGCGGGGAAATAAAGGAGGAGTGGCAGGGAAGATGGGAAGATGGGGGGGGGGGGTTGGAAAGAGCCATATTGCACAGAGGGAGTGGGGGAGGGCCCAAAACATCCACTGACTTGACAAAGTGGGGAATCGGGCCCATAAATAGCGGATCCCCCTTTTGCACATTCACTTGCATTTTCTCCTCCCAACAATGAGCAAAATCGTCCAATTGGCACTGCTCGTGGTGCTGATCGCCCTCATCGGTGGGTGAACAAATTCCCTGGCCATTCGGCCGAATCCGTTTAAGTCGATGCGAAGGACGCCAAAAAGACCGCAAAGGCAATAGCGCACAGCGAAAAGAAGGAGCACGAACAGGAGAAGAAGGCCGCCGCCGCTGAGTCCAAGCAACATCACAGCAGCGGCACTGGAACAGGACACAAGGGGCAGGAGAACGGACAGCAGGCAGGGCCAGAGAAGAAGAAGAAAAAGACGAAGAAGGGACCCGCGGGGGGAAAGCACAACACCGAGGTGGACGGCGGCCAGGGGAACAAGGAGCACCAGAAGGCGAAGAAGAACCCGACGAGGAAGCCGAAGAAGCAGCAGCTGGCCGAGGAGACCGATGAAGAGGGGGAAAGCGCCGGGGAGGAGGGAGAAGGTCAACGCTTTTATAACAATTTTAAGTGAACCGACAGGGACTAATGCCTTCAGCCACCAATGCTGGACAGCAGTCCGATGCGGAACAGTCTGCTCAGACGGCCGAGGCAGGACAGGCGCCCGCTGATGGAGGAGCAGTGGACGGCGACGGGGGAGACGGAGACGCTGTCGGGGAAGTAGCCACCAACACTGACGATGGTGAAGCCCCGTAAGTGGGTTGGGCCGCAAAAAGATCGCTTGAAAGCGTTGAATGGAGCTTCTTTACCTTTTTTCTCCATCCCTTTTCTTTTTGGACTTTAGCACGCTTTATTACTGCTCTCCACAGATAAAGCAAATTTCGGGATTGTTTGTTTGAATCCTAACAGGTCTTCCGCGAGTGTCTGGCTTCGATTCGATAGCTATAGCTTTATAGGTCCACAACTGTAGGGTCATTTGGTGCAGAAAATAAAATAAGTACAAAATTGGGTCCAGCCATGCGTAGCATCGGTCAACCTTGGGCTTGAATGAAATCAGACAAGATGGACATGTCCGAAGTGCAAAGGAAATGATAAAAAAGCATTGGCAAATGCTGATTCGTTTTTGGTGCGTTTCTCCAATTCAACCGAGAAAGTCCACACCCTTCCTTCATCCCTCAGCTGTGGTCCGAACTGATCATGTGTGTTGTGAACGTGTACCGGTCGCAGCACGACTGAATGCGAAATCCGCGTAATTGGGGCCATTCTGTGCCTCCGCTGACCTGTCCGCACAGATTGCAGCGCCACGGGTCGGCCTCCGAGTGGAGGCCCTTGTGCAGCAGGTACAGCGTCTGGTCGCTGAACACAAGTCCGCAGTGGGCGCAGTCCATCTCCCCCGCGTCCAGGGCGCTCTCCTTGGAGGCGATCAGGGCCCTGCTGAGCAGTGCGGACGAGAACAGTTTGCTGTTCAGCGCCTGCAAAGGCCAAAACGATTTGGAAGGTCCTCCCTCCTGTCCCTCCACCTTCTGCGGAGAGCTTTCCACCGTTGCCGGGTTGGAGGCGGTGGAGGTGTCCAGCAGCAGGGTGCCACTCGCGGATTTGGCGGAAGACGAGGAGCAGCAGGCAGCGCCATTTGAGGAGCTGCCGGAAGAGGAGGACGGAGAGTGGGTGATCGAGGAGTGCGCAGATGAGTCCGGGGGCCTCATCTGGGGCACATCGTTCCGCTGAGGTGGGGGACTTGGGTGAATGGGAAGACAAAATGGGCACTTGCCGGCAACGCTCCGATGTTGTTCGCTGACTTCGACTCGGCATCCTTGACGCAATTGTCGTTGTCGCTCTCCATCAACGACTCAACGGGCGCCTCTGTGGCGACTGAACGGGCAGAGTCAGTCCCCAACTGCTGATGTGCAGGTTGCCCAGCCCACTTGCCTTCGGTCCGTCCCTCCGACTCGGACAGCTCCTCGTCCCCGCCTCCCTCCTCCTCCGCGCGCAGGGAGGACATCGCCGCCCTGGGCAAGGGACTTGGTGCGCCCTTTGCCCGCATCAGTCCGTTCAGCATCTGTGCCGCCAAATTCAACAGTTCCCATTCAGCGGAAGCAAACCAATTCCCTGCAGTCGGGGCTCTTGGCCAACGGCAAGTGCTTCTGCGCAGCGGCGCCATTTTGCTCGGAATATGGTCGCATGTCTATAACTAGTAAAGGATTGAAACTTGTCTGCTGGTCCCAAAATTCACTCCTACCATTGCCGTTCATTTGTGCCAGGTGGCCAGGATGTGCCGGACTCATGAACAGGGACTGCATGAACAGCTGCGCTACAGCGGCCGTGGCAGCTGCCTGGAGCCAAAAAAGCGTTGTGAACTGGATTGGTGTTTTAGGCGAGTGCCTGCTGGTGGGCCACCGGGGCGAACATTGCTGCCGCGGAGGCAGAGCAGTTGCGCAACAGTTGGTCGCGGAACAGCTCCATGCCGCTTGCGCTGGCGGTTGACGAGGCGGGTGAGGGCTTAACATAAACGGGGCGATTTGGCGGTGGGAAGGGCGCTGGGAACCATGGTCAGAAGGGAACTGGCCGCCGTAGCGGAGTCCTGTTCCGCCAGCAGAGCGGTGCCAGAACACCCGTTGGCAGATACAGCACCGCCACAGTCCAGACGGAGCAATTCCGCCACATTGTAGCCCCCGTTGGGGTGGGGCTGAAACACACACAGTAACTTGCACTCCAAAACCAAAACATCCCCTCCCTCCACACCTGTTGCTCTCTCCCTCCATTTGTCCTCCTGCCGGACAGTCCTCCCGCCCTTTTATTCTCTGTTGCACCGCCTTTCTCGCTGCCTTCTGATTTCGGCGTCTTTTTGGCCTTGCGCCGTCTCTTGGCGCCCTCCGGTTTCTTGTCCGGCCCCACTGTTGAGGAGGAGGGACTCCACTCTCCGCTGCCTTCCGGCAGAACTCGCTTCACTGGAGATTGGCCCTGGAACAGGTAAAGTCCTAAAATGGGTACAAAAATCGACAGTTTGCGCACATCTGGCAACGGCGACGATGCGCTGTAGTACTCGTCATGCTTGGTCTGGTAGTGCAGCAGGAGACGCCGAGAATTGGCGAATTGCTGCAAAAGGGGGGCTCAGGGCCCATTCAGTGTGCCTCCTCTGACCAGGGCGCAGCGTTTGCAGTGCGCAAGCTGTCCCGTGGAGATGGAGTGCTTGTCGTCCAGGTGCTGGCGCAGCATGGAGTGCTGCGAGAATTTGCACTCGCAGCCGGACACCTGCGAATTCGGAGTTGGACCGGGCCCAAATTTGCGCTCTCCGCTCACCGGACAGTCGAAGTCGTCGCCCGTCTTGATGTGCGTCATGGAGTGCTCCTGCATCTGGTCCTTGCGGAAGAAGCGCTTCCCGCAGAAGCGGCACTCGTACGGCTTCACCCCGGAGTGGGTGCCCCTGTGCCGGTGCATGTTCGCCTTCTGGGAGAACTGCAAACCGGGGACTTCAGTCAGATTGGTCTGTGTCTGTGGTCGTTTAACGCTCACCGCCATTCCGCAAACGTCGCAAACGTACATCTGGCCGACGAAGTTCTCGTGGGCGCGCTAAAAAGCCATTGAATGCGCGTGTTTTCCAGGGGAGTTTGCCCACCAAGTGGCTCTTCATGTGCTGCGACATGTAGGTGGTGAACGTGCAGTGCGGGCACTTGTGGGTGGTTTTGCCCCCGCCGGACCCCTTCTGTCTAAACCACTTTCGACATTCACCCCAAACTCTCCAGATTCTCGCCTGCTCTTTGTCGGAGTTGTCTTCTGGCCCCCTTCTTCGCCGTCCTTCGGCTCCAATCTGGGCCGTTTAGAGGCACTTTCATCGCCCGCCAGCGACAAGTCCATCGGAGAGACGGCCGAGGAGGGGGAACGGGAACCGCCGTTCGGCGGCGGGTTGGCCCCAGAGGAGGCGGCAGAAAGGAACCTAAACCGAACGACCAGTGTTCTGAGCCACTGGGAGGGACAAACGGGACCTGCTCAGGTCGGCCAAGTGCCCGAACATGGCTGCGTCCGCCGACCCCTTCTCGTCGTCGCCCTCCTCCTGGGCCGACCGAGAGGAAAGGGAGTGCCTCTGGGAGGAGGGGCAGCGGTTGGCCTGCTGGTGCGGTTGCTCCGCGGACGAGGGTGGTGGCGAACAGGAGGAGGCAAGCGCCAAGTCGAGGAGGCGCTGCAATTGTTTGAAATTTAGCAAAAATGAATGGGCATTTGGGGGGGGGGGCGGAAATTTCGCCGACGGCCTTTTGGGGAGATTAATGGGGAGAGCGGGGCGGCGATTTCCGATCGAGCACTTTCTTCTTTCGCCGAAGCGAGACCTTGAGATGGCTCTTCCCGCGGAAAATCCAAAAACCTTTTGCGCAGGAATATTTCGGTTTTGCACATAAAAATACCTGGAAGTCGGCATTATCCGCGGCCACCGCACTCATCGCCCTGGAGCTCTTGCGACTGTTGCACTCGCCGCCCTCGTGCCTCTCCACGTGCCGCTCGAACTCGCGCAAGTTGGCGGTGGTGAAGCCGCACTCGGCACATGCATTCAGCTGTTCCATTTGGGCAATTGGCACAAAAATTCGATCGATCTGAATGCGTCAATTGACGGCGAAAAACAATCGGAGTGTATGTCCTTTTGCCGGATGAAGGTGGGCAAATGGACGGATTTGGACAGGAGCCGCCGCATTCTTATCGCCCGTCCGGATCTCCAGCCAAACACTTTCATCCGCCCCAACAGAAAAAGGGACCCCTACGGACTGGACCCAGTGGGCAAGGGGGACCTCTGTGCTGGTTGTGCCGAAAATGCGAACTCTTCCCCTCGAGAGGGCTGTCTCCCTTTCGCGGATGAACGGACGCATTACGCCCTTCCGTGCGCGGAGAGTGGAGGATTTAATGGTGGGCTGCGGTGTGTCGGGGAAGGTCAAGTCGTATTGGTCCCCGCTCTCCGAGACTGTTCTGTTCCCCTCTCCCTGCCCTTGTCTGTTTCTGTTCACAACAACGGCATCCTCCCTCTCCCTCCCTATCTCGCCTTCCGCCATTTTTGGTCGTAAAGAGATAGGCGGATGGCAACAGATAAGCGGCCGTGGAGGCAAAACACTGCGAGTGCAAGGATTGCTCAGGGAAACGCGGATAGTTTATTGGGGGATGTGGGGGAGAGGAGCAGGAGAGGAGATGGGCAATTCGATAAGCGCCAGCAGGTTGGGTTGGGATTTTGAATATTTTATTGGAGAGCCAATTGAAGCACTAAACGACTGATTCTGGGACGGGAGTGGGACACTGGGCGGAAACGGTAGGATTCCGGGAATGGGAGGGAGGGGAGCCGTCGGGAGGGGGCGTCCGAAGGGAGACAGCACAAAGGCACAAACACTTCCCAGCGAGGGGCCGCTTTCGCATTGGCCGAGGGGGAAGGGGCGGGGACAGGGACAGCCAGCAGAGAGACAGACAGACACTCGGGAGTGGGCTCCGGAACAGGAGGGATTTTGCATATTTTGTTTGGCCTTTTGTTTTGATTTTGCAAAAGGACTGGATAAGCGGAACGCAAACAGGACGGGAGGCACAGGATGGCGGTCGGCACAAAGGGCGGAGGAAGCGAGAGATGGGCGACAGATAGAGGCGAGGAGGGGATAATTGGGCGATGAGCGATGGGAACGGCAAACACTCCCCGCCGACTGGGACCTGAACCAAATACCGCTGATAGGAGGACCCAGGGGAAGGCGAATCTCGGGTCTCGGCAACAAAAACACACACACATACCTAATTCCCTCATCGGGATCATTTTGTGCCCAAATTGTCGGCGCACTCCTTGGGAGGGAACGGTGCAAGCCGGAAATGGCCTCTCGCTCCTGTCTTGGTCCCGCCGATGTGGAGGATTGACCCTCAGAATACGGGAGCGGCAAAACACAAATGGGGAGATGGGATGGACAAACAAAGGTGCGCGGGTGGCCAAAAGCAGGAGAAGAAGAGGCAGCAGCTAGCCCCTGTCTTGGGAATGTGTATATTGGATTCCCCGTCTTTGTTTGGCCTCCGCAGAAAGAAAGGAAAAGCCCCAAAAGGATGGCAAAACATTTCCCTTCTCCGCTGTGCCCACCCCCACTCCGCCAGTCAGTTCGGACTACGGTAGTGGCTAGTGGCTTCGCGCACATCCAGCGCCCTGTCCTGTCCGGGTCCGCCCTGAGCCCCCAAATTTGTGCTCCGAATCAACTTAACCTTTCCTCCTTTCCCTCCGTTCCCAGTCTCTCGATTTGGGCGCAAACAGAAGAAAACGACGAGAGACGGGCAGAGGGCAGAGGGCCCTCTCAAATTGTGTTTGGGAAGAGGATCTGGGAACGGAATTTGGGGAAAGGTTAAGAGGGTAATCGTGGTCCCGGCGGATAAGCCATGGCTGGACGAACCTTTGTTTGGGGGAGGGCCAGAAGTACCCAGAGGACCAAGGCACACACGGGTTGGGGCTAACGCAACAGCCGCATTCGGAAAATAATATTTACTAATAATAAAATTGGACGCGCGGATTCCCATTTGCCAGCCGAAAACCCAAAATTTGGCCGAGTTTAATCCACACGCGCGCCCATTTTTGGGATTAAATCCACCGCTCGGATCATTTGTCGCCGCACAAATGCGAAAACAGCGGAGACGGGTTGCGCTGTTCGTCGAATTCCGAAATGGCGCAATCCAAACAGTAAAATGGGAAGTCTCTTCTGAGTCGGGGGAATGTGCCATAATCCAAGTGGATTGGGCAGATATGGATACTCTGAGAGTCCGAGCACTTTCGGTCGAGATCCGGGGGCCGCCCTCCAATTTGCCAAAGCCATTCCGAGAGTGACCACTATTCTGGCGCCGGATTGGAGATTAATTGCCGGTCGGCGCAAATGGAGACTGTCGCCAACAGAGCGATCGGAAGGACTTCGGCCCCGTGGGTGGTCTCTTTCGGAGTTCAATTGCCACTTCGCCTCCCATCAGTTCCTGCACTTTGGCGACAACAGCATATCATCATCATCTGTCCGCCGCATCCACCACGATGCTTATCTGCTGCCCGGCGCCCTTCTCTTCCGTTCCCAGCCAAATCACAGTCATTTTTCCGGGCCATTTGGTCCCCTCTCGGCGGACACTCCTCCCAATGGGTGAGTAGTGACTGCTGACTGGTGGGTGCTGTGCCCAAATGGGCCCTCCGGAGGAGGAGGACAGCCCACCGCTGGGGAAAGTTGTCTCGTCTCCATTCAGCCTTCGCGTTCGGGATAATCTTTCCCAATTGGGCAGAGATTAACTCTCGGGAGGGGAGGCAACAATTAAATGTTTGCCAAGGCCAGCCAAAGGCATGGATCGAATTGTTGTGCTGCCATTTGCGACCGTATTGCACAATCGCGACGCGGCAGTTGCTCCAAAAAAGCGGCGAAAGTGTCCGCCGACGACCGTGGGCGCTTTTTGCTCTGGAAGGCACGGCGGCGGCGAAAGTGGATCCGCAGAGACGTGCGACAAATGAGCTGGAAAGGTCGTCCGATTGGCACGGACGGGGAACGGCTGGGCAAATTGCTCGATCGGGGAACCACACTCCTCTGGGGACTACTAATATTTAGCTGGCAGTGGGGGGGGGGGGGGTTCGGACCTTCAAAAGTGCCAAAGGGTGTTGCGCGAAATCACGCACTCCTGCCGCCCCAGAAAGGGCGGTTGTGCTGTGGCAACTGCCATTCGCCGGAGTGCGCCGGAACAAACGCATTCCGCCGGTGGGAAAGCGCCTTTGGGGAGAAAGGCAACCTCTCGCGCACAATAAGGAAAGGCTCCAGCAGGGGAGGGCTGCCGTGTCGGGATCTTTGGCTGCGCTTTCCTCTGCCGCGGTTGTCAAGGCAAGGAAATGGGCGACTGTGTCTCGTGTGCAGGAATTACCCATCCATCCAACGGAATGGGCGAAGTGGGCGCGGGCGGAGCGCAGCGGAGGAGGCCAGGAACAAATCTGCCCTCCCTCCCTCCCCGGTGCGCGTCTCCTTTCGCCGCCTTTCCCGCGATTTTAATTGGGAGCCATTTGTGGAGGGCGAGATTGGCGGCGCACAAAAACCGGCGCAGCGCGAGAGAGTTACACAGCGCCAAGGATCATTGGATCGGGGCGCAAGACGCAAGTCCCGCGGGAGAGGGGGCAATTAGTCCGAGACAAAACAGAGCGACGGGATTGGCCGAATTTAATCCCCCGCCCACAAATGCCCCGGGGCCCGGGGCAAGGACGAGTTCATACAATTGCGAATGTGGAGTCGAGAATCGAGAATGGGCGGATGCGGAATGGAACGGCCAAAAGGGGAATCGAAACGTTGGCGCAATTAGGCGCTGCCTAATCAGCGGCGGAAGCGGCCAAAAGCGAAGTTGGGCAGTCACATTGGACGGAGGAGGGTCCCCTCCCTCTGTCCGGGAGCGGTTGCGAAAGTCCCGCGAAGTGGAATCAGTGAATGAATGATGCGACTTGGCGTGTTTTGTGTGAAAGGGATGTTGTGTTCGCGTCGCGAAGGTCCTTGGGCGACAGTTGTGTTTGCGCTGAAGGCTGATTCCGCTGCGCGCGGACCTGACTTGTTCGGCCAGTCCCGGGAATTAACTCTCGTTTCTCGGGCGGAAGGAAGGAGAGGACGCCGAACGATTTGGGGAGAGGGAGGCCGTTAATTGCGGAGCGAAGGAAAATGGGAAATGTTGTTTTGGCGGTTTTGGGAAAAGTGGGCGCGCGAAATGCGAGCAGAACTGACGGGACAGGGCAGGAGGTGGGCCCGGCGGAGGCTGTGTTCGCCCGAACGGGAATGGATTAATCAGCGGCGAAGGAACGGCGCAGGTTAATGGACGGCCGAAGGCGAGTGGCGAGTGGGGCCAGACGCGCATTTGCGGGAACGGGGATTGGATGCGATTGGACGCGAATTTACGGTCGGGAACGGACCGGAGACGGGGACTGGGAGGGCCAAAACCGAAAAGAGAACCAGAAGTCTATTAACGGGGAAAGGACTTGTTTGTGAATTGTCTGTACCCGTATTTCTGCACCGGAGGCAGAAAAAGGACTTTCCCATGATTGGGCAGAACTTGAAACGAGTGAAAGCTGCAGAAAGGGACAAAAATACTCATATGCCGCTGGGCATTTGTTGACATTTTGTTACTAGGAATGTTAGAATTTGGAAAAGAATGGTCGAATCCAAACTCCGAATAAGCGAAATTTGCATCAGTAACGGCTATTGGAAATCTTATCCTTGGCACTTTGTCTCCCCCAATTTAAACCGATCAGACAATTTGCCCACTTTTGCACTTGAATTACGAGATTGTACATATATTTATTTGCCTTTTGCCTGGTGCCATTTTCACTTTAGTATTTAGTTCCAGCCCATTCCGTTCCTCTCCTCGTTTTGTTTTTCGCTCGTCATTCCAATCCATCCTCCTCCGCCGCCGCCACTTTTTGCCCACGGCCGATCGGCGCCGCGGGACCATCCCAAAATGAACAGCGGCGAATTTTACACAACGGCGGAACGCAAGGCCGACTGGACGAAGGCGAGGGGAGAGGCAGAATGGAGTGGAGTGGAGTGGAGTGGGTGGGAGTGGGACAGGTGCGGAGGGCACCAGAGAGAAGGATTTGTGTTTGCGGCGAAACAGAACAGAAGACAGACGGATTGCGCAACAGACGCATTTTCGCGTTCACCAAATGCACTTGGGCGCAAAGGGCAAAGGAAAAACGAAGAAAAGGACTCGGAAGTTGAACCACAGTTTGCGGAATTTGAATTCTTCCAAACCCCTCCGTTTCTTCCGTTTGTTCCATTTCCATGCCCAATCCCCGATCCCGTTTCCCGTGCCTCCTCCAACTCCAATCTGCGTTGCCAACTGTGGAGGTCACTCACCCCCTATGGACAGTCCCATCAATTTCGGGACAGCCATCCTTGCGCCCGCCAGCAGGATCGGAGAGACGGCGGCGACAGAGCGCAAAAGGGAGAGCGAAGGTAATGAATTAACGGGCACGGGGGGAGGGGAGAGAGAGTCCTTGGGCGCACCCACGGGATGGGATGGATGGATTGAGTTGAGTGAGTGGTGGGGCAAAAGTGAAGGCGCGGAAAGGCAGGAAGGAATGGCGAATGGCCTTTGGGAGGGGCCTTTGGTAGGGTTGGGGAACAGGAGAGGGCCCAGGAATTGCTGGCACAGGTCACGTCTCTCAGAGGGAATTGGGAAACCGAGGGGAAATGGACTGGAAGTCTGGGTCTGGATGTGGAGACTCAGTTTCGTTATCGGATGTCCACCCCGGGGACCGGGTCCACCGCCACTCGTTGTTCTGCGTTATGCAATCGGCCTTTTGGGATCAGCCAGAACATTTTTGCGCCGCCCGATTAACAGCCGCACAATAAAATGGGCGCGGGGACAACCAACAACGACCAGCAGCAGAGGAGGATGATGAGCGCAGACAATAAAATGCGTGGAATGGCGAATCCAGAAATCAAAAAGGAAATGGACAGGCATTTGAAAAAGAGTGAATGGACGAAGAATAGTTTCCGCGGACAGTAGCATTGGAATTGGAGTGGGCGCCTGAGGAGGGATATCCCTCATTCGATTCGGGATCATCCCCCGGCGGCACCTTTCGACAGTGTCCCCCGTTCTTCCAGTTTGCGCATCCACTTCACCCATTTGGGGATTAATTCGGTTCCCAGGATCCCCGCCAAAGGGAGGGGGAGTGCACTCCTTCATTTGGCCCCTCCACTCGGTAATCCATCACTCACTCCCCTCTCCGGATTAATTCGGCCTTCCCATCATGATCCAAAGGTGACCGCCCACAGCCACCGTTTGGGGGCCATTTCCAATTTGGACTCCAATTTCGGAGCCAAATTGGCCTTTGTTGTGCGCAGCCCAACCACAAAAATAACATAAATGTAAGTGGCAGTGCCGATTTCCCGCGGAGTCCTCTCCAGTCCGGTAGGGGAACAATGGCAGGGCCGAAGAAAGAGGATACTTCTTTCTGCTGCCGTTGGTGTCGTTTGTGCCAAAAGTGTATTGCTGGACAAATAAGGCGAAAAGGGGCACATTTGGGAAAACAACAAGGCACAGTTGGAACTGGATTCCGGGGAAGAACGGATTCCGAAAAGGGGAGATTTTGCAGATGAGCGAATAAAATATTGATAAATATTTCCTCCAAATTGATTCCCTGGGTCAGCGCCATTTCGACAGTGCTGGGGCTTTTTCCTCTGGCCAAATAAATATACCCCCACCAAAAGTGTTGGATGCGGTGCTTTGAGGGGGCCCAACAGCCTTTCCCAGGCTCACTCTTTTATTGTGTCCAGAAGTGCACAACTGGCGAATAGACCCGTGAATGGGAGGGGTGCGGATGTTGTGCGAAGGTGTGGGAGAAAGCGGCGGAAGGGCAGTTGCGTGACAATTGGCGACAGCCAAACGGAGCAGGGACTCCGGGAAAGGCCAATGGCTTCCAGCACTCTTGGCGGCGAAGTGAGTCATTCGGCCAAAAGGAGCAAGATCAACAGAAACAACAGCCGCAGTCCAACCGGGGACTCAAACACACACAATTCTGTCCAGTGGAAGTGTTGCCAGTTGCCAGTTGGCCGTGTTGTTGTTGGGACTCCTCGTCCCTTCCCCGGTCGGGAAAGGCGGCTGGACGACAAAACAGGGAAGGAGTGCGCGGCTGAGGACGAGGCCCCCGCACTGTGGCGAGGGCACAGACCAGACCCCGGTCCCTTCCCATTCCCTCTCCATCCACCCGCCTCCTCCCTTTGCCCATTCCGCCGCTCTCGAGTCTCGACGATTCCTCCGCCGCTCCATCCCAAGCCAATCCTTCTCGGCTCCTTATTCCGCGGCGCGCCTATCATAACCTACAAATTAGCGCCAACCGGCGGCAATTTCCCGGGCAACGGCGGCCAGCGGCACAGCCACAAAAATCAGGCGGCAGGGATAATTGGCCATCACATTACCCAAACAGGTGCCCGACCAATTCCACGCTTCGCCCCCGCCAATTCCCGGTACTTCAATCCACCATTGCCGCGCAGCCGAGAGCCAATTTGCCCTTTGGCGTGCGCATTATCTGGCGGAGCGGGCAACGGCCAATTTTATGGGATGTGGCGCAGCGGAGGAATTATGGGGACCGGAAAGGGCGCAATTCCTTTGCTCTGGGGGTCAAGGGATGTGGACAGCAACTGCTGGGCTCTTGTGGGCCCCCTCGGAGGATACGCTGGGAGCACATTCAGACATGAAACTTCAAATTTAAGGCACTCGGGAAGACTATTAATCGAGAGTCCGATCAACCAGTCCTCCACATTATAACATTTAATACTATTGATACTATTGATATGTGCCCCCACCACGAGACTCCCTCCCCAGTTCCCCCATCCACCCGTTCCATACTCCCCAGTCCCAGCCAGTCCCAATCCCCCGTTTCCCGACTACCGTATCCCCTTGAGAGTGGAGCTTCTTCCCTTCCCTCGCCAGAGCTAAGCCGGGCTCTGACGCTAACATAGTAGTGTGACTCTATTTCTGTTTTTCACAAAAGAGGTCGACTGCCCAGAGCCAATTAATTGCACATCCGTGCAGCACTTTTAGCAACAAAAAATGGCCCCTTTACGTCAATGACGCAAGGAGGCCTTCACTTTCCTTCCCCGTAAATATACGGATGACGTTTGTGTTGGAAACGTTGAGAGATTGAAGCAACAATGGAATTAGGTATAATATTATTGAAAGCAACACATTGATTGATAAATGGGCCATTCGTTGTCCATCGGCCGTCAATAACACTTTTATTAATGTCCGAAAGGCCATCTCACTCACTGTTCTTCACTTTCCCTGACACGCCAATGCTCATCACTGATCGAATTCCTTCCCGAATTTGTACGACTGGAGAGCTTTTATGCGCTTCCCGCGGTATGACGGGCTGGAACACATTCGACGCTTTAACATGTTTCGTGTACCCCTCCCCCTGGACTGACTTGTCGTTCCAGTACTTCTGCAGCGCCAACGCCTGACCCCGATCCGCGAGTGGCACGATCATCCACGAGCAGATGAGCACGTTTCTGTTGCCGCGGGTGTTGCCAAACTTTTGCATGCGCTCCTCATGCTCATCGCGCACAAATGCGGCGCATTTTTCCGCCACGATGCTGCTCTCCACTCCACGGGCAATTAATTGCATCTGATCGAACTGATCATAATATCCCCGTTCAGTAGTGCCTTTTGGCACTTACACTGCGGTTGAGAGTGAAGACGAACTGCTCGCGCAGAAGGTCCAGATCGCGCACCACCGGCAGGTTCCAGAAGACCAGAACATAGTACTGTTTCAGCGCCGCCACATCCACCTTGCCCGGCTCGACCAGCGACAGTCCCTTGAGGATGTCCGCCATGTATTCGTCCACCTTTTTTGGGTCGAAGCTGGACCAGTCCTCCTCGTAGAAGTTCGCCCGGTCTTCGATCTCGTTTTGCACCAGCATCTTGTCGTCTTCGGTGGCCATATCAGAATATTTTGATTTTGAAAAAATTAATAACGATTTCACTGAATGAAATTCTGTGTTAAAGAGAATCAACTAAAATGAAATGGATTTGGATGCGGAGTGGGAAAATGAGAAAGGTAGTGCCAGTTGCAAGGGGAAATTTGGATGGAGAAAGAACCAAATGAGGAAAGTGAGGAACGGAGGAACACGCTTTGAGGAAATGATGAATGATGGAGAGGGATTGGAGAGTGGGGAGTGCGGTTGTGGGGATACCAACAACAAAGGCTATCAATCTTCCATCCCAAATCGAAGAGGACGCCAATCCAAAGGCCAAACGTCCTATGTTGCAATGTGCGTTCACCAAGCAGATGGACGATATTTATTTGGTCTCTGGGGTGTACATGTGACGGCCTGACAAGCCAACAGCAGGATTAATCGTAAACCAGGCCCAGTGTATTCCGCCGATTGACCGGGCACTTCAGTCTCTACCGAATACAAGTTGTTTTTGCAATTTGAATTATACATATGTAATAATAATTTTTATCAGTTAGCATTTATGATTTATCAAATATCAATGAAATCGGAATGATTAAAGTGATTGATTTTTGTAATGATGGCACACTACTGTATTTGAATGGTTGTGGCCCGTACAGAATCCAGATAGGAGGAATGGTGATTGGGGATTGGGCAATCATTCAAGACATTTGAAAGTTTGGTCAAGAGAACGTGGATTGGCTGCTATAGCATTCATTAGATCTCCCTGTTTCCTCACTCGCCTTTGGGCAATGCCGCCAACTTTGCGCGTATGTCGTCCAACAGGGAGCTGGCGCCGATGCGGAACAGTCGCGCACTGCTGGTCCATTCCGCGCCCAGCAACCGCTCCACCAACAGTGCGTACTGCATCGCCTCCTCGGCAGTCCGGATCCCGCCCGCCGCTTTGAATCCCACTCGGAGGCCGGTGAGCTCGTGGTGGCGCCGAATCGCTGAGCACATCACCAGTGCCGAGTCCAAGGTGGCGTTGACAGTCTCCTTCCCGGTGCTGGTCTTGATGAAATCGGCACCTGTGCAATCGAAACTGTTCAATAAGGAGAGCAAAAAATATCAGAAACCAATTGCGCCCTCGTACCTCCAAACATCGCTGCCATGCTCGCTCTGAAGATGTTCTCCTCGGAGCCAAGCTCCCCGGTGGCCAGAATCACCTTCAGATGTGCGCCATCACACACCCTCTTCATTTCGATGCACTCGTGCAGCACCGACTCCCAATCGCCCTCCAGGGCCGCACTTCTGTTGAGCACCGTGTCAATTTCGGCGGCACCGTCGCGAACCGCCAACTGGATCTCCAACAAACGCGTTTCCAACAAATACTGGCCTGACGGGAATCCGCCCGCAACTGAATCAAACTGAAAAATCCAGATTGAGGTCAAGTAGCGGATACCGCTCGCAATCGGAAGCGAAGCGCAGTGCGCTTTCATGGCTTGAACTGCGTCCTGAACGCGTGCTGGATACACACAAACTGCCGCACATTTCGCCGAGTCCTGGAAGAGACCACATGCATTGGCTGAATACAATAGAGTGGCCAATAAGTTACCTCCTCGTCCGATTGGTTTGGACAAACTGCATTCGCAACAAGGCGCTCTATGGTTCGGACAGTATCAGTGGCGGCTAGGGCTGTGAGATCAATGTAGGAAATGAGGCGAAGTAATTCGCTCTTCTGCAAATGGGGATCATGATTTTGGTCTGGGCTCTTTGCCGAAATCTTAAGACCTCGCAAGTGCGTTGTTTCGCCTCAGCTCGCACTTCGTCAAACATTTTTGCGCGAACTTCGGGCAAAGGCTGCTCCCATTTCTCATCGAACAACTTCTTGAGCAAGTCCAGTTGCATGTCTTTGGCAGTCCAGAGAGTCTGGATAGGGCAGACAATGGGCGAAGCGCGCAATTTCTACACTCATTTATTGGAATTGGCGAATGGATAAGCTTACACTTGGATGGGATCCGGAACGTCCTTGGGGCGGATTTGGGTTTTCTGGACAGAGTTTTCTGAAAAAAATTATGTAATATTTTCCGAGTAATGCCTTTACCGGTAATAGTCCAGCCAAAACGGTAAAATGGTTCCGTCGTGCCCCGTAAAGTTAAGTGTGTGCGGCAGAAATGGGCTCTGGCCCTGTGTTTGAGGATTACTCGCTTTATAGGATTCCACTGGAAAAAAGCAATTGAATAATAACTATAAATAATGGTTATATTAAGTATTAAGTATTAACGCAGAATATTAATGGCGCCGCACAATCAAATCCTGAAAAAATGTCATCGTCTCGTGAGTTGTCAATTGCCATGCCAGCTGCCAGGCTATATTTTTGAAATTTTCTTTTCCCCATTTGGCATAATGTTTTTTCTTTGTCCAAAGTCCAAACGTCCAAAGGCAAAAAGTTAACGGTATTCGATAAATCGGTAATGGCTAAAACGTGCCGACTAGTTGGCAACAGTAGAAGGCGCGTTTCCCGGCTGAGTTGACGCATTCTGGCGAGAACAAATCGTTGTAGCCGCTGCCACACTGCTCCAACGCCCATCCAACCGCGGCACTCTTCCACCGCTCTTCCAGCTTGATGCGGCACAATTCCACTCGCCCAGTGCCGGGATGCTCCTCCACCACTCGTCGCAACGGCTGCACGCGTACACCCTCCTCGCTTGCGTGCACAATGCGAATTTCTTCGGACTGCGCCTCAACCTCAACAACCAAACCGGCGTGGAAAATGCCCCGGTAGCGGGCGTCCACAGTCGACGCCGCGGTGATCGCGTCACGCATTTCCGCATCCTCGGCGTCTATTTAGCAAAGATGGTCTTTGTCCTTAACAGTCTCGCCTCGCGTTACCTTTATTTTTTTCTCGGTCATGACTTTTGGTGTCCTGTTGCTGTTCATCACCTGTTTCTCTGTTATAGAAGAGCACCAGATCTCCAGGAGAACAATTGGACAGGTACAATTGGGAAAAATAAAAAGAACCCATTTGTCTGAGATTAGAGGAATGGGAGGAATAGAGTTTAATTTAACGAAGGGGAAAAGATTTCGCAAAGAATCGATTATTTTTGCGGAAAGTGGTTATTCGTTAGTGATAAGTGATAACTGATAATTGATAAGGAAAAATAAAATGTATATTTATGTACATAGTATTTAAAGTTTAAAGTTTAAACTTTCGTATTTCTCCGCCTCGTCTGCTCAAATTGGAGTTCATTACTTCATTAGCCATTCGGATTCCAATCATGGGCAGGTGCATAAGGTGCAAACAGCAACGGCAAGGACGGCGCGTGACCAGAGCAGTTACCTTTCCCATGCACAAACGGCAAAATGGCGTGCACTTTGAGAGGAGGAGTTCGTCAAATTCCAATTTCCAAATGCTATGTGCTTCCTTTGCAAGTTTTAATGGGTAATTAAGAGTTCACAGGTCCACACTTCCCAGTTGACAGTTGACACCAACAATCGGCAAACGTCATTTGCTTTCACGAAAACAGCAAACAGAGACTCAGGGCCTACAAACACTACAACGAGCAAAAGCAATATGGTCCACTCTGGTTATGGGTTTATGGGCTCTGTAGCTCTGTGCCCGCCCTCAACCGCCACAATCAATCCAGCACTTCACTTAGCAGTTATCACTTATCATTTATCAATTATCATGCAGCTATCCTGTTGTCGCTTGGTCACCACCATTTTCCACTTCCTCGTCCACCCATCACCCAACCCCACATGCACCAACACCAAACTACGACTACAGAGTACTCGAAAGGCTAGCGTGGATCTTGTGTGGGTTCTATTTATAAAGAAGGAACTCCTCAAGTCATTCATCAATCTTAGGTCCATTACCCAGTGCACCCCCATCCATTCCCATTTCTCTCTCATCACTCGTCACCAGACATTTTCTTGTGTAATAGGTAAGTTTGCACATATATTAAAAATTAAATATTTCCCATCCCCATATTTTATCCGATCAATGCTGTTACTGATGACCCAACAGATAAAACGATAAAAGGACCATTCACATTCAGACCAATTATTTATTATTATAAATCCGTTTCGGCCAATTGATGCTGCTCTCCGGCCTGTTTGCGGTCCTCCGTTCGGAGCACCTTCTGTCCGCGCGGCTCAAGTCCAACCTGGCCATGGTCTACTACCTGGGCATGTTCCTGGTGCAGCCGCTGTTCCTGTGCCTCGTCTGCTCCGCTGTGGTGTTCAACCCCGCATTCTGGTGAGCAGTGCTTGTTCCCCGTGCCTCCGAAAGTGCCCTTCTACTGCACAGGCTCTTTGGCGCCCTCTACCTGGCCTGGTTCCTCTACGACTTCAGGGCGCCCCGCACAGGGGCCCACTTCCGGCGCAGCTTCTACCACTCCCCGCTGTGGACCCACTTGGCCAACTACTTCCCCGTGGAGGTGGTCAAGACTGCGGACATCCCGGCGGACAGAAACTACCTCTTCAGGCAATCGCCCACCGAGTGGGCTGTTTGAAGGTTTCCTCGATTTCAGTTCCCACCCCCACGGAGTGCTGGGTCTGAGCAGCTATCTGCTTTTGGGCACGGACGGCGTCAACTTCAGCGGCTTGTTCCCCGGCATCAAGATGCACCTGGTCACCCTGGGCATCAACTTCTGGTTCCCCTTCCGGCGCGAGTCTATCCTCGCAAAACGTAGTCCTTTGAAGCGAATGGGAATTGGGCACTCCGCTGCATTCCAGGAATAATCTCCAGCGACCCGGAGGCGATTGAGTTCGTGCTGGCCAGCGAGGAAAAGGGGAACGCAGTCGGCCTGGTGAGCGGAGGAGCCGCGGAGGCGCTCGAGTCGTTTCCGGGGACACAGCACATTCTGCTGCGGCGACGCAAGGGATTCGTGCGTTTGGCCATCAAACACGGGTGAGTATCTGGGGAACGACCCACCAATGTGCCCCTTTATGTGCAAGTGCCTCGCTGGTGCCCGTTTACCACTTCGGCGAGACGGACCTCTACTCCCAGCTGAAGGTGCCCCAGGGCAGCTTCGTCCACAGAGTCCAGGTAGAGGCCAGGGTATTTGCTGGAGTCTCCCTGTTTCTTTTTCCCAGCAATTTGTGAAGACTTCCACCGGAGTGAGTCTCCCGCTGTGCCACGGCCAGAGCATGCTGGCCTCGTTCCTGCCCGAGGAGTGGGCCAACCGACTGCCCCGGTGGCTGCGCGTGGGCCTGTTCCCGTACCGGCGCAAAATCTTCTCAGTCGGTCAGGACGCCGAGTGGGCCCACTTTGTGCTCCAATTCCCTCGTTCAGTGGGCGCCCCAATGGACGTGGAGAAGGACGCGAGTCCGAGCGAGGAGAAGGTTAACGCCGTACACGCGGAGTACTGCGCGCGCCTGGTGGAGCTGTTCAACGCGCACAAGGAGGGCAAAGTGCCCGAAGGGGTGCAGCTGGAATTTGTTTGAACACCCAACAACACAACCAACAACCTGTATACATAAATACATATCTCTCTGCTGATCTGAACACGTTTGATCTAATATAATGGTGCAGATGTTGTGCTTCTTTGACTCTTTTCTCTCTTCAGTACGCGACAGAACACTCGAATTGCGATTGGCCATTTTGAGTCCAATTAAAATGCCGAATCCGCCAATTGTGGTCTTTATGCCCATTTTGAAATCTTTCTTCCACTAAATTGACACGGGACTTGAAAACGAAGCGGGTACATTTCAGAGTTGGACAAAATAATTATTCCTTTCGCACGCAACGCCAGTCCATCGCATTTGCCTGTGGTTATTGGAAAGTATGAGTACTTTCTCAAATCGGAACACACATTTTGTACTACTTGGTATTTGTCTCTTTCCCCCTTTTGGCGAGTTTCCGTTCGTTTTCCGCAACTGACGATGATCAGCGAGGTGCACCGCTGGAATTCGCTGGTCAGCTTCTGTCTGTCGATGTTGCTGAACGCACTGCTCATCTGGCTTGTGCGCCACAAGTCGCCGCAGCAGATGCGCCAGTACAGCCGCATCCTGCTCCAGACCGCTGCTGTGGACATTGCGCTGTCCACCGCCATGGAAGTGGTCCAGCCCGTAATGGCGTGCCTCCTAATTCAAAAAAGATAGTCCGTCCGATTCCCCCGCAGATCTCGTTCAACTTCAACAACGCGTCCGTCGTCTACCTGAACGGACCCCTCCTCCAGGGCGACGGCGTGGGCACGCTCAGTCTGTTCCTGGCCATGCAGTGCTGGCTCCTGGTCTTCTACGTGGCCCTGTTCGGCGTCTGCGTCCAGTTCTACTACCGCTACTCGGTGCTGGTCAAGTGGGTGGCCAAGGCAATGGCCTCGCACATTCTCTGCATTCTGCAGAAACGTGCCCATTTCCATGCGCCGCTATTTGCTGCTGAATCTGGCCCCCTTCTCCACGGCGCTCATCTGCACCTCCACCGCAGTCTTGGCCTGCTACCCGGACGAGGCCAACGCCAGGTTGGCCGATCCAGTCTTGCTGGAACTGCTGGCGCCCACGAGGGACTCCATCAGAGTGGGCAACTACTGCGTACAGAATGTGGGCTGTTAGTGCATTCAAACTGGGAGCTCTGTTTTAAAGAGCGACAACCGGTGGACAATTGCGGTCGCTCTGTACCTGCTCCTCGCCAGTCTGCTCTGCGCCTCAATTGTCGTGTTCTGTGCTCGACGCATGGTCCAGCATGTGCGCCAGAGTGCCCAGCAGATGCACAACTCCGTGCAGAAGCGCACCATGGAGCTGAACCGACAGCTGACGCGCACTTTGATCGTTCTGGTGGGTGAGGGACACAGAAAATGGTGGGATTTCGTGTTCTCCTGTTCAGGCCGTAGTGCCCCTGAGTCTGCAGTGCGTCAGCAGCTTCGGCGTCTACTTGTGCAACCTGTCCCATTCGGGCAGCTCGGAGCTGTCTCTGCAGATGCTGTGCCCTCTGCCCAACCACTGGATGCCCGTCCTGGTCCCGGCGGTCGCCATTCTGACCATCAAGCCTTACCGCCGAGCGCTCTTCCTCCGCTCTCCAGTCAGCAGTGGCGTGTCGCCGATGATTCCGCCCAACCTGAAGTAAATCGGATGACGCGCTCAAAAGTTGTAAATTCCGATCGGCAACTGGCATTAGAGTTATTTGTTGATCCTTCATTTTCTTGCGCCCATTTTTAGAAAACTCTCCGTAAACAAGAAACAGCCTTTGCCTGTTTCCCTGGTCTATAAAAGGTTTATTTTTCGCGAGGCGATCATTTGGAACTTGAACCCGTGGAAGAGCAAAATGGCCAAATTGCAAGTTGTCGTCGGTTCCCTGCTCCTTTTTCTGCTCATTTCCGCGGACGCATTGGCACAGAAGGATTCGCTGCAAACGCAAGGAAAGGCGCCTGCCGGCGAAAGTCCAGTGCAGAACACCGCTGTGGAGGGGTGAGCGCCAAATTGGCTTTCGAGAAGGGTCAAATTTAGGGAGAAACCGAGTCGAATGAAACGCCAGTTCTGGCCCTTCTTCGGCGTGGGAGGCGGTGGCACCTTCGGGTACTGGTTCATCGGCTGACAGAATTCGCATCGGCCACTGGTTGTATACCACACATACGCATTCACCCGGATCCATTATTTTGTCAAGAGGCAGCCAATTCTAGGAACCCCGAATAAATATTAATAAATGGCCTCGCAGGTCTTATGATTTTGAAGAAAGTCTTTAATTGTCGAGAGCTCTCTGATCAGTGGTCACCGAAAAACGAGAACTGGTCCATTCTCCAGTGTCACGTTGTTTTCTCTCTCGCCCATTTCTAGGACCATGGAGCGGCGTAAACACCTTTATATTTATTAGTGTGTTTTGCTCCCCACCGGAGAATTCATTTGTATGTTGGAGACCACAGAAATGACCAAACCGTTAGCGTTCCCCTCTCTGCTCTTCCTAGTAGTAACACTATGGGAGGGGACACAAACACAACGCCTACAACCAACAGTCCAGTGCGGAACTTTTTAGACGCAAAGGGAACCAAGTGCGTGCCAATTATTAGATTCGCGAATTTCCATTTAAACGGTTCAATTGAGAGAGCCAGAAGCGTCAAACAGAGCAATACGCCAGTTCAAGCCTGGAATGACGTTTCCAGAATCTTACTCAAACTGGTGGATCGGCTGAATGTGACGAATGACGATCAATATTCATTAAATATTCATTAATTAATAATTATTGGTACAGAAAAATCGAAATGGAATAAAATTTTGATTGATATAATTTGTATAAAAAGGATTCCAAATGTAAGGCAACATCGAGCAAAGATTGTTTGGGTGGATTACTCCTCTGCTGGCTCTGGTGAGTGGCATTGCGGGTCAGACTCCTTTTGCTCCTCCGCGCCGAGCTTTTGCGCAATTTGGCCGTTGAAGTTCTGTTCGGCCACCTCCCTGGGGGTGCGTCCATCCGCCGCTCGCAGCCGCGGATCTGCCCCGTCGGCCAGCAGCAGGTTCGTGAGCTCCGTGTCGTCCCTGGCCACGGCGGCCGCGTAGTGCAGGGGGGTCCACCCGTCGACGTCGGGCGCGTTCACCAACTTGGCGGGGCACTGGATCCCCTCGCAGCACAATGACAGCAGCGAAAGCACTGTCTGGTTGTCGCCGAGCCTGGCGCATTAATTGGGAGGTACACCCAGGGGTACTTGTCCAAAATTACCGAATTGCCTCGTGCAGCACATTTTTGCCGTGGACCGGAATGGAGGCGTTGGCCCCGTTCTCCATCAAGGCGACCAGCGCCGCCACGTGCTCCTCGAGCACGGCCAACCACAGCGCAGTGCGTCCCTCGTTGTCGGTCGCGTCCAGATCAGCGCCACGAGATGCCAGATATCGGATTATGGCGGCAATGTTGTGTCTGGTGGCGTACATCACCGGGGTCACGTGCGGCTCAGTGCCGGGGTCGTCGTCGAAGTAAGCCCGTTTCGCTGAGATGTTCGCGTGGCCTATCTCGACCAGCATCTGGCACACAAATACACCATTTACAAATCATCAATTTCCCTTTCCGCCTCACCTTCACTGCGTTCAGATTCTCTGCCTCCACCGCCTTGTGGAGCGGAGTCTGCCCGAAGCGCCCCTTCGCCTCCACGTCCGCAGTCCCTTTGGTCCCCGTCAGCAGCAGTCTGAGAATGTTGTTGTCCCCCAGACTGCTGGCCGCCATGTGCAGGGGCGTCAGATGGGGAGAAATCAACGGCGACTCGTTGGCCTCTCTGGCCCGCGCATTTGGGTTCGCTCCGGCAGCCAGAAGGGCGGCCACCGCCTCCGGCCGATGGAACCTGACGGCCGCATGCAGCGGAGTCCACTCGTCCATGTCCCCCGCCTCGAGGTCCGCCCCGTGCCCCAAAAGCACGTCAACGACCTCGTCATGACCGCCGGACACGGCCCAGTGCAGAGGAGTCACTGCGGCGCGACTCTCGTTTGCCTTGCTCTTGGCCCGCGTGTTCACATTGGCGCCCTTCTCCAGCAACAGCTCCACCATCTCCTTGTCCCCCGCAAAGGCAGCCAGTGCCAGCGGCGTTTTCTGCAGCCAGTCCGGCGCGTCAACTTGCGCCCCGTGCTCCAGCAGCATCCGCACACTGCTGCTGTTCCTGTTGGCTAAGTGCTCTGCCGCGACATGCAGCGGCACAAGAGTGTCGCGGTCCCCGAAGGGCTCATTGCCGTAGTGCGTCTTCGCGTTGGGGTCTGCGCCCGCCTTCAGTAGCGCGGCCACCATCCCGTCCACAACCTCGGCCTCGCTCTCATCGCTCATCAGAAGGACAAGGTGCAGGGGGGTCCACCCATTCTTGTCCTGCGCGTTCACTTCCGTCCGGTTGTCCTGCAATGGGAGGCATGTGTAATATTTCATTTGGCCAGTTCCTTCCCAAGGGTGCACCTCCAACAGTGCGTGAATGGCCCCAATGTTTCCCTTGACAGCGGCAACGATCAGCGACGTTCTGTGGGGCATCGTGCCGAATGGGTCGTCATCGTAGACTGCCTTCAGGTTGGGATTTGCGCCTTTCGCCAACAGAAGGCGAATCAATTCTGTTCGGTTGGAGATGACCGCGTAGTGCAGAGCGGTTTTGCCGGAGTAGTGCGCCAAATTGGGGTCGGCGCCGTGGGCGAGGAGAGCACCAGCCATCCGAACATCCGTGTCGGCGGCCGCCGTTGCGACCAGGTGCAATGGAACAACTGAGCTCGGGGAGCCAGCCGCATCATCGGAATATCTGGCTGCAGATGTGAATCAATGGCGGTCCAGTGCTTCCTCCCCTGCCACCTTTTGCGTTTGGGTCGGCGCCGTTCTCCAGCAGCAGTTCCACCGTGTCAGTATCCCCAGAGTGGATGGCGAGAAACAGCGGAGTGTGGCCGAATATGTTGCCCAGGTTGACCAACTGCTTGGCGCCCCCTTGCTTCAGCAGCAGTTCCACCATTTTGGCCGCCTGGTCATTTTGGGAGATCGCCTCGTGGAGCACAGTCGCCTTCGGCTCTACGCCAATTTTGTCGGCCTCAGCTGATCCGTACCCGGAGGCGAGCACACTCACGTTGGCCCCTCTCTCCAGCAGAAACGCGACCAGCTCCACCTTGCCCTTGCGGATGGCGAGGAACAGTGGAGTATAGCCATAGGCATCTCTGCACGGCAAAGCAAACAATGAGTGCACACACTCACAGTCGCCTTTTGTACCTCTGGTTGACGTCTGTCCCCTTCTGCTGGAGGAGCAGTCTGGCCACCTCCGCCGCGCCCTCCGTCCCTGGGCCCCACCCGTTGGCCAGATCGTGCAGCGGCGTCAGGTGCGGGGCCAACCACCTCGGCTCCAAGTCGTATTTGGCCAGTGCTGAGGCATTTGCGCCGAACTGGAGCAGCAGCCTCGTCGCGTTCGGGGACTCGTTCAGGGCGGCCCAGTGCAGCGCTGTGTTGCCGGTCTCCTCGTCCGCCCACCCGTTCACGTCCAAGCCAGTCCCGTTGGTCAGCAGTGCCCGAATCGTGTCCACATCGTCCTCTTTCGCCGCGTCAATCAACGCCTTTTGGGCAGTGCAAGCGCAAGACTGACATCATTTGAACAGAGTTAATGCATTTTGCGTTAAAGATTTGGACCTACCTGGACAAGGGAAAGTGCGACGAGTCCAACCACCAAGGCAACGCGGAATGGAGTCATATGCAATGTTCGGATAGAGAGAGAGAGAACCTTTGCCACTGTTTTATTTCGGAATCTGCGCAGTTTGGGCCCGGTTTCTCAAATGCTTACTAATTCCGCCCACTCATCAGAGAGTGATCAAATGAGACTGAATTCGACAAATGGGAGGGAGGGAGGGGGTTAGGGTGACGAACAACGAATGTGCCTAGGTGTCCCCCTCTGTTTACTCCAAAGTTGGATTGCGAAAATTGGATTACCGAGTCAAGAATCAAGAACTTTTCGTTTTACTAAAGTTGGAAACAACAGAGAATGCATAAATATTGTTATTCGAAAAATCCGAGTTTCCGAAAAAATCGTAATAATTATCGCAGATGTTGACCTAAAACTAAAACGATAAGATTGCGGAATCGGGTTTAAAAGGCATGTAGCATAATTAATAATTATTTTTGTGTTATGACTTATGATTATGATTATTCAATTATTGTGTTCTCCCAGTTTACTTGGCGTTTGGTTAATTTTAACGTTTGTGTTCTATTACTAATAATCCACAAGTTTTTTGTAGGTTTTGTTTGTGTCAAATATTTTTGAAAATTGTTCAAGGTGATCTCTGCCCTCGCTTCCACGGCTACCAGTCAGCATTGGGCTTGGGTCTCTGAGTCTCTGTGTGCACTTGCGCCGGTACAAATTTCGCCCATTTTCCTTTCCGAGAACCAATTTAGTCCGAATTCAGCTGTGCAAATCCATTCATCATCGCACTTTCTTCTCTCCCGTTTCCATGGAGTCAAGCGGCGGAACTCTCACGCAACCACAAAGCACAGCCCAGCGGAACCTGTTCTTTCCCACTCAATTTGTACCAGTCTCAAATTGGCATCTGCTGGGGGGAGAGGGAGGGGGACCTCAACCTTGCCACTTATACCCAGTCCCCAGTCCAACCTTCTCTCAAAATTACTCCGAAATGCAACCGACCAAAAACGCCAAAGGGCGGCAGTGCCTGATCTGCGGACAGCCCTCCTTCTTCAACTACTACAAGACACAGTGCTGCGAAGGTGTGGCGAAAGACTGAAATGTAAATGTTCCTCCACAGGATGCAAACAGTTCTTCCGCCGGGTGCTGCTCAAGCGAGAGACCTATCTCTGTCCGAAGAGCAGCAGATGCGACATAAAGAAGGGCAAGTCAGCTGACAGAGAATGGGGAATGGGGGTGTGCCCACTGCCCAACCCCCATCCCCGTTGCAGGGGCCAAATGCCAGAGTTGTCGCCTGGACCGGTGTCTGCTGGCCGGCATGGACCCGATGCAGAGTGCGGTGCCCTACTCGGTGGAGGAGCACTCCCAGTTCCTGCGGCTTCTCAACGAACGCAAGGCAGAGGCGCAGGAAATGCTCAGTCAACGGCGGGAGACCACAGCACACGAGCAGGTGCCCAAGGGGAGGGGTTGAATACAAATCTCGTCTAAATTGTTCCAATGTTTGATTTTTCGAACCAGCCGTTCGAACGTTTGCTCTATTTGTCGTTTTCTGGTCCCCAACAATTTGCACTCTGGGCAAACAAACGCAACTCCCTCCCTTCGCTGCATTCCCCCTCCCCTTTCGCTCGACAGCTCTCCGTATTTATGTTTATGTACAATCGATTCGTCGTCCTTCCCTCACTTACCCGTCACCCCATCCCACCAGTTGGGAGCGATATTTGGTTCATTTTCCCCCAATTCCTCATTCGGGACAGCCAAATTTCTCAGCGAATATTCTCCGTCCCAATTTAGGAAATGTTCTTGCGCCCCAAAGAAGTTTCGGATCGGGCTGCCCGACGGCGCCAGAATGTCAAACGCATTTCGCGAGCAGCACTGGACCAAGTGGACGAGGTGATGCGGGCCTACCTGTGCGAAGACCCGTTCGAGAATTGGGAAACTGCGCCCGCCAGAGATGTGCCAATTCCGCCGCAGAAGACGGACAACTTCGCGGAAATGCATCGGACGCTCGGTCATTTGGCGGATTTGGAGCGCAAGGTGCAAATGCAGGTGGGCGATGACCTGGCCTACGAGTATGGCTTCCTGGAGAACGCCGAGTCGCTGCAGGCGGCGATGGAGCAGGGAATTGCGGTGATTGGAAGCAATCAACGTTTGGGGGGATCCACGGATGTGTTCAGACCCTGAAACAGCTCTGCCCCCCGAATGCCCCGTCCACCCTGGACACGCGCACAATTCGGCCCCATTTTCTGGTCAAGTACTTCGTTGCTGGCATCGAGATGCTGCGCCGAATGCCCGCCGCCCTGTTGCTGGACTCGGCGGACAAAGTAGAACCGAATCGATCAATCAAACAAAATCAATCAATGAATCAATCAATCGCTGATTTGCAGGTGTGTCTGATCAACTCCTGCGGCATGGTGTTCGTGGACTTTGTGATACGCTGCGAGTCGGTGCAGCGCAACAGCACAGTGTTCGAGTGGCCGTGCGGCACTCCGCTGCTCCTCTTCCGCAGCCACCCCCTCTTCGCCAATGACAAAATGTGAGCGAGGGAGCATCTGGGTGGGCCTCAACCCTGACCGCACTGTGTTCAGCGTGCAGCTGCACGTGGACCAGCTGTACCTGAGGTCCATGAAGGAGTTCGTCGAGGCCAAGTTGTGCTCCGAGGAGTTCCTTCTGCTGCTGGCCATCATTCTGTCGCACTCCGGTACAAGTCCTTACCGCACTGAAACGAGCAATTCCATCCACCACAGCAATCGGCGGACTCTCGGCCAGGGGCAAACTGCTCTTGCACGGCGAGATGGAGCGCTACGGACGCACTCTGATGCAATTTGTACGGAACAAATACGGCGAATTGGGCGGCATCAAACGGTACGCGGAGCTGATCAACCTGATGAACGCCTCGTTCATGATGGCCCACAAGACGCACGAGTTCCTCTCCTACTGCGACATCGTGGTCGACCAGGGCATTCTGCGCGCCACCATCCCCAAGATTTTGCTCAAAATGTGCTTCCATGGCACAGATTGAGTGAAAAAGAAGACGCAAAAAACACACTGTTTGTACATAAATTATCCATGTTGTGCATCTTTTACACAAAAAACACATTCCATTCTCCACTTTCCAGTTTCCAATCGCCCTCTTGTGATCTTTGCACGCCTACTGTTGTTGTTTTTGTGCCCATTCGGCGAAAGGCAGATCCCAGGGAACACCTGACGACAAACGAACGAATAAACAACCCCAAGAGGGGTCCTGATCACCTCCTATAAAAATGTTTTCCTTCTGCAAGAGGAGTCATTCGACCAGGGATCCGCCAACTCATTCCAGTGCCAAGACTCCACAATATGGACTTCCGATTGGTTCTGTGTCTCGTCTGCCTGGTTCTGCTGCTCTCCGTCTCCCCGGTTTGAATCACTTTTTATAATTATGACATTTCGCCAATTCCCAAATATTGATCATTTGTTCATGGCGCCGCTTTGTACCAGAAACAGCCGAACGCCGCAGAGGCGGACAGGGAAAGGGCCGAGCGGTCGGAGTTGTCGTAAGTCGTCAATTGGGAGTTGCGGAAAGTTTCGGCAAATTTGAGGGCCGTTCGCGAGAAGAGACACCACTTCTGGGGCTTCCCCATGTTCATGCCCATGTACGGAATGCCCTGGTTCGGCCGGAAGTGAGCGCCAGACCGCGAACAGAGTGCGGTTCAAACGCCAATATTTGGTGTACACTGCGCAAGAGTTGCTTACTTTTTTATTTGTTTGTTTGTTTCCCACTTTGGTCTTTGGTCGACCAAACGGGCACAACGGGGAAATAACCTGTTCCCTTCCCTCCCTGCACCAAAATAAATAGCCACCACGTCACTCCATACCTCCATTCTGAAGTTCTGAACTGCAATTTCCCTTCCCCCAATGAAGTCCCTCTTGTTGGCTTTTGCCCTTGTCCTTCTGCTATTCTCGACCGAACTCGGCACTTTGGCCAAACCGACACTGGGCCAAGCGGTTTCGGACATTGCCTCTGGTGGAAGCGTCAAATCGGTCCGAAACGAGTGAGTGCGCTTGTCCAAATGCCATTGAAGTTTGAATATTGTCTCTCGAACAGGGACCTTACCCGTTCCAAGAGACACCACCACCACCACTTCTGGCCATTCTACTACCCAATGTGGCCCGGATCCTGGTACCAGTACTGGTGGTACGGGTGAGATGCACTTCCAGAACGGATACAGCGAATTCAATCATTTACTCTGTTTGTTCGGAAACTGCTTAAAAGTGTTCAAGCCATCTCCACTCTAGTCAAGTTGTTCTTCTTGAAGTGCTGCGTGACCACCACCAGTCCAGTCTGCTGGTTGTTCTGGTGCTGCGCTTTCCGGCAGAAGACCGTCTGCCTGTACTGGCGGACGGTCAGAATGGTGACCAGCGGGTTGAACAGCGGCAGCCAGTGGACCGGGAGGCAGGCGAGCAGCTCAAACAGAACCAGGGAGTTGGCCGCCGTGGGCAGGAACAGCGCCAGCAGGCAAAGGAGCAGGTTGTTGGCGAGCAGAAACAGCGGCAGGGTGGCCTGAAGCGGGAACAAGTCTTCTCGGACATGTCTGGGTTCGGCACTTGCCATCAGGATCAAGTTCCTCGTGATCTGCTTGTTCACTTCCGCCAGGTGGGGCTGCTGTTTGGCGTGTTTCCGCATGAACCTGACCATCCGGTAGCCGCAGACCGAGATCACCGCGTAGCAGAGTGTGTCGAAGAGGACGTTGAACGCCACGACTCCCGCGAAGAGGGGATCGGTCTGTGCGGATGGAACCACTCACAGCTCTCCTCAAAGTGCAAAGTGCACTCACTCACCGCATTCGCATAGAATGCCGCGTAGAGGGGTTGGTCGGGGGAAGGGGCGGATAGCAGCTGGTTCACCCCTGGGTTGGCGATGCGCTCGTTTTGGGCGTTGGGCAGTGCGCAGAAGTAGAAAGACGCGCAAATGGCCACATCGCCCAGTACAGGGACACACAGCAGCAGCATGTACTTGGCGGGCGAGACACTCGCGCGTCTGAAGAGTTCGGCTATTCACAAGGCTGTGTCCTGTTCCCGTACCTGACCAGAACCAGGTAGCGGTAGAGGAACTGGACGCCGAGTCCGAACATGGCCAGGTAGTAGAGCCACAGCCAGGTGTCGAAGAGCACGAATCGCAGCAGCGCAGAGTCTATGCGCTGCACCAGCGGCCCGTTCAGGTACATGATGATGGCGCCGTTGTCCATGAAAATGACCTGCGCTGGCACTTGGTGGGACCTTCGGAGTGGGCACTGCCCACCGGTTGCACCAGCTCCATCGAGAGGGCCACCAGAAGGTCGAGCACAACGGTCTGGAGCAGGATCCGGCTGTACTGCTTCATCTCCTTGGAGGTGCGCTTTAGCACCAGCCAGGTGAGCAGCAAGTTCAGCGCAACCGAGAGCAGAAAACAGACCAGCGAATTCCACTCGTGCAATTGGCGGAGCATCGCCGCAGTGGCCGAAAAGACTTTGTGCCTTCGGTTGCTGGTGTGCCTGAGTACCAGAATAAGGCACAAGCGAGGCTCTATTCACCTGCTTCGAATAAAAAATGATTGGCTGAATAATAAATCAATGGCAAACGATAGGACTTCAAGCAAAGAACAATCGGAAAGAGGTTCGCTTATAAAAATGGAAAAATGTCTCCTGTTTATTGTCTGTGCATACCCCATACTCCTCATTCTTCTTGTGCTCAATGCATTCAATTCAACAATGTTTGCATTAAAATCAAATCAAAGAGAAGTAGTACTGAATGTTGTGGGAGCAACAGAGGATGTGTAACTGAATTAAGCAGCGGAGGGAATTCTCTCAGTCCCTCTAGCCAAATTATATTTGACGACTGCATCGGCCTGTTCCTCAGAAAACGAATGTATCTTTGATTGAACAAATGTGCAATTATCGCCAAAGCGATGCCATAATTTTGCAGCCACTCATTTTCGCAGTCCGACACTGCTGAATTTGCTCAGCGCCAGGGAGCTGGCCTTCCACCGTTCCTGTCTCTCTGGCTGCGAAACGCGGGTCTTGCGCATCCCTGCCAGCAACTTCTTGCGCTTTAGGTCGTCGCTGATGCGACGAGATTGGCGGCGGTTTCTGGCGGAAACACTCGAAAACTGGACCGACACCACGCCTTACGTCAGAGCCGCTCGCCGCGTCTCGCTGGTCATCGTGTCGTGGCTCTCCGCCGAGGACGAGCTCTGGGCGTGCACCACCACGATCTCTGGCACCGCGTCCGCCATTTCCTCCAGTTCGTTCTCGAACTCCCTCGCGGCAGCTGCCCTTCTCCGGATGCTGTCCTCGCGGGAGGCGGACACTTCCGGTTTCGGTGATGCGTTCAGTCGACGGGCATCTGAGCCCAACTCCGCCAGGGGAATCGACTCTCCTTGGGCTGGGCGTTTGCCACTCTGGAGCCGCCCATTTTTCTGTTTTTGTTGTCGATCGGAGTCCAGTCCACTCTTGAACATCAGCGGTGATGCCCGATTCGACCGCACCACCTGTGAATGGGAATATGTCGTCAGACATGAGTGTTGGTAATGATTTGCCTGTGGCGCTGTGTAAGACGTGGCCAAAGACTTGACCGGGGCCTGCACATCCTTCACACGTCGGTCCTTGTTCCGATAGACGAGCACGGTCTTTTCAACCTCGACCGGCGGCTGTGGAAGATCGTTGGCGCGTTGGCATTCGTAGAGCGCGAACCGGTACTTCTGTTCCTCAATGATCTCCATGGTGCGTCTGAATGGGAAACAAATGCGTAAATGTGCCAAACGGGTGTTGCCTCAGCGCAGCGTTCTTTCCCCCGCTGGAGCCCTTGACGAACCATCCTCCAGCGTACAGACTGGATCCCGAAGTGTATGCAGTCGTCCAGTAGGCGAGAAACACCATGCACATGGCGACCACGAACGTGATCGGAATGAGCCATTTGTTGAAGAACTGAATGGGAATTCCGAAATGGACTGGACGGTTGAACTGGCCGTGGTGGTGGGGTCGAAGTGCGGATACTGCTCAAAGCTCAGCACCTGCCAGCCAAGACCTCGACTCAGCTCGGTGATTTGGGCGTCCAGCATGTCTGGCAAATGAAATGGGGGAACTGTTCGAAAGGGGGAAATACCCGAGAGTATGGCGCTGGAGAGCATCGGCTTTTCCGGGGGTTTTTTCTCCTTTGGCACCTGAAATTTGGAAGTGTCCAGGTGCAATTGCGATCCGATACCGCGTTATGCGGGAAAACGACGAAGAAGCGGAAGTGGACGGTGCGATGTTCCCGGCGGGGGTAGCCCTCCAGCAGGACCACTTGGTGCCTCGAGAAGCTGACACTGGACAGCGCATTTGACCGCCCAATTGTATCATAGTGTCCTGCACTCTCACCTGCTCCTCAACCCGCAAACTGCTGGGCTGCGACAGTGTCTGTTCAGCATGCGCGAAATGGCATCTCGGAAAGGGTCAACCAAATCCGGGACGGGCACTTCCTGGCAGTCTGGCCAGAACAAAACAAGACTGAGTTGTTTCCTTCCCTCCCATACATGCGGTCTCAACGCCGGCTGTCCAGCCGAGCATTGCGATTTCTGATCGGTAAAATGTAAATAAAAGTGGGCACAGAACATTGGACCAACCTTGCTGGGTTCTGTCGGATTGGCCCGTCGCAATTTGGGCACGGACCAGACAGGGCCAGACTGAGAGAACAAGCAGAAACGGATGCATTGCTTTTTGCTTCGGACGAAAATGTTCGAATTCGTAATTTTATGATTTAGTCAAAACAAACTCTCTGACCAACTCCACACCATTCACTCATTGCCCGGTAATTCGATTCTCACATCGCCCGGCTCTAGAGGCCAATCGGCATTTTTATCGCATTTCTCATATTTCCCGAAAACAGCAAGCACCTGACGGCGTTAAATCACTCTAGCCATTAGCACAATTGAATGGGCAATTATGTCTGATTTTTCAACCAAATGCCAATTTGTTGTATTTCGTGTTTGTTCCTCTGCGTCCCGTTCACCAGTTCTTTTTGTTGTACTCGTCCAGCGACACTTTGCCCGGCCCGTGACAGAACAGCAGCAGCATTCCGCCGACCACGGACAGAGTTTGGAAGAAGTCGAATTTGACGAACTCGCGGTAAGGGTGCGTTGCGGGATATTTCCAGAAGTTGTTCAGCACCAAGTTGGCGCCCAGCAGCCAAAGGCCGAGCGCCAGGGCGCTCCAGCGTGCCTTGAAGCCGATGACCACACAGCCCATCAGAACGCAGGCGACACAGAGTTCCAACTGATCGATTAATTATTGAATGACTCGTCCTAGCCAATTTCCTATTGTCTACCACTCGGGCCGGATCGTTGAGCTCGAAGTGGAGCATACTGATGAACATCAGTGGCACACAGATGCGTCCAACAAGCAGCAGGAACGACTTGGACCTCTTGTCGTTCGGCGGATTCGGGTTTGGCACGCCAACGCTGACCACCTTCACGTCCGCCGGCTTCAGTTGGGTCTCGGCCGTCAGCAGGAGCAGTCCGCCCAAAATGGCCATGTGCCTGAATTGGCAGGATGAACTTTAAGAGTTCGCCACGTTTCATGTGTACACAGTGAAGAAGTGGTATCCGATCGTGGTCTTGTAAAGGACGGTGTGGTAGAGCACCATGAACACCAGCCAGACGCTGGCGGGCAGGACCGCCTTGCGGCACAGCACCAAACAGCAGGGGACCACTTGGCCCAGCACGCTGAAGCCGATCAGCAGCCACGCGGGCCACCAACTCTCGACGGCCATCCACGCCACCGAAATGAAGCGGTGTTGGTCCTGTGGAGAGACAAATTTGTGCATATGAATGGAATGTCTTATTAGACCTCGGCCTGGTAGGCGACTCGGATTCCGTCCTCGATGAAAGTCGCCAGAAGGAACACTCGCGCAATGTGCGGCAAACATTTCTGCAGCTGGCCGGTTGCGAACTGAATGGCCGAATTAGGCAAATTGCGAACATCCGCTACCTCAAAGTTCACCAGCGGACAATTCTTTTTGCACAATTTCTCCATGTGCGGACGAATCAAGTCTGTGGTTGAGCGTAATTCTGAATGGAAATGAATTGCAATACTCCAACTCCAAATTGGTGTACTTTTATTATGTTCAATTGCTGGGGGTGGGGTCTCGTCTGATAAGTGAGTGATAAATGGATGCGGATAATTAATAAATATACACATTCTCCTTCCACCTAGAGCTCGAAAACATTAAACTAATCGGAGCCAAACCGGACTCCAACAAAACTGTCCATTCGGCGGGAACACCAAACAATTGATCATACGGCAGAAGAAAGGTGGAAATCGGAGTTTCGATTCGGACTTTTTATGAAAAAAATAAATGATGAGCATTGAGATTGAGAAAAGCAAAATGCTAATGACCTAATGACTAATAATAACAATGAATGGTCGCTATTCGCACAGATGGACCGCACGGGAAAGTGAGAACTGAGAATACCTAGGTACTATTTATTACGTAATCGACAAATGGGGGCAAAAAGTCTTTTAATGAGAATGGACATTTTTCTCGACCAATCCCTCGCACCTGCTGCTCTCACTCGCGACATCCATTTAATTGAAGTCAAACGTTTTCCTGCTCATATTTGCCTTTCGCACAACAATAAATGCCCACATTCGCGTGCGAGTAAGGCGTTCTCGTTTCACAAACATTAATTACATCTGTCGAATATGAAAGGCGGCAATGGATAATACCCGAGAAACAAATCGATTCCAAAAAATATAACTTTTCATTATACGTTTTGATTTTGATGCTTAATTTTATGAAAAAGACATCAATACTTAAATGAAAAATCGCACAAAATGAGTTGAATCCAAAAATAAAAAAAAGCCTATTTTGGCATTTCGCCTTTCAAATGTACCCGAGTACCCGTGACCGTGAGCCGTGACCCGTGTAGCGTGTACCCACAAATATTGAAATAACTACATACTAACCTCAATTGTCATTTATCACATTTACATACCTAGTAGGTTGGGCAGCAGCTAGGTAGGTATTCATTCAATTCATTCGCATTTCCCCTCCCCTCCTTTTTTCATGGCAACGGTTGTCAGTTAGTCAAAGGGTGGTCGCTGGTCGGTCCGTAGTCCCGCCGCTGCCGCTGCTGGTCAGGGTTGTGTTGTCAAGAAAACCAAAAATTCATTTATTCGAGCCAAACCTTCATGGTCAATTTTTAATTTATGCTAGGTAATGCCGTAATTTGGCTGCCCTGCCCAACCATTCGTTCTGAAATCAGCATTAAACTTTAAACATTTTACAAAACAGTAATTTTTAATTAATTAATTAATTAATTATACAGATAAATATGTAGAATTATGTAGCTTAGCTTTGACTTTATATTTTTATTCTTTATTCCTCCCAATTTCTTGTAATCAACAGTGATCAGTGATTCATTTCGCATTTGCCATTTAGAATTTACATTACAGCCAGCATTTAATCATTCCATTGCATTTATGCATTTATCTACATAGGAATTTTGAGAAATTCTTATTTATTATTTAATAAGAAAAAAAATTTCGAACACAAGAGAAAAACGGAGAACAGAGGTTCCAGGTTATTTTATCGTCGAGTGCTCGAAAAACGATAGTGAGTTCTAGTGAGCTGTGCTATTTTTGTACTGGCTCTTGGCCACCATTTGATCGATTTATCTTTTACGCTCCTCGCTACTCCCTTTCTCCCAGCAATTCCCACAGCCCCCGACCATTCACTGTTTTTTGCATTATTTTATGCGAGCGGCAAAGGCAGACCCATTGCGAGTGAATTTAGGAATTTACTCCATTCACTTTGCCTTATCAATTGAGCCAGTCTTCAAGTTTCGATCATCTTTTATCATCTTTTGTTTCGATTTAGCCAATGAAGACAACAACAATGTTTGGCGACGGCCAAAACAACGATAATGACCCCTTATTGTCTGAGGTGGAGCGCAAGCATAACACCCACAACCACAGGCACAAACACTGCAGATGCAGGTGCAAAAAGCACAGGAAGATGCAGGAAGGTAGGCCAAATCTCGAATTAAAATGCCTTCTCTTGATTATTTCTATAAAAATGTAGTCAAATCGGACACTGATTTTTACAGAAAAACAAGGAGAACGCCAAGAGAATGGAGAGCCGAGCTGTAAGAAGGGGGAAAGGAAGGAGTGCAGAAAGAAATGCAAGACAGTTTGTGCGCGGAAGGTAGAAGCCAAGGTTAATACGAGGAAATGGCCATTTCGGTTATTCAATGGTATTTTCTATTTTGCAGTTTAAGGCTATGTTCGAAGAAGAAATGGAACGTGTAAAGACCGATTATTTCAACAGGGGAATAGAGGAATTGGAAAAGGCGAAAAAGGAACTCGAGGAACAGAGCCTCCAGAAGGTTTGGTGACAGAGAAATAATACCAGAAGAATCCCTCACAAATTTGGATTTCAGATGGAACAAATGCAAAAACGAGTGGACGAACTGACTGAACAAGTGGTGGAGTTGCGGGCGAAAAACAGCACGCTGGAGATGGTCAACAGTGCGCAGTGGGGGAGGAACGTGACGTTAAGTGCTCAGAACAGAGACCTAAAGCAGTATTTGGCGACAATCGAGCAGATCGTGATGGTCAATGCAGGAAGAATGAGTGGGTTTCTGCTCAGACGGCCATTTTCAGGCACAAACTGATGACGTCGCTACTGATCAGACATTGTCCTCAACAAAGGCTGGGGAAGCAGCAGAGGACCCAGACCCGGTCAAGAAGGAAATCGATGAAGCCGCCGCAGAGGTCAACGGCGGAGTGGTGGATATGGAGATTGAAGAGGAGAGCGGTGAAGCGACAATGGCAGGCAAGGAACAAGAACAGCACTACGAAGGTCAGTTCGCATGAGATTAATTGGGTAAATGCGCATTTAAGGTCCGAAGGCGAAGGAATCCGGCTCCAGCCAGAAGTGGGCAGCCGACATTTGGCCGCCGCGACCTCCTAATTGGCACAGTGGCTTCAGACTCCACCACCACCGGGCCCCGTATCACCTGCTTATGCACAACCAGCCGCCGTTTCCCCACCCGCCTCGCCCCCACTTGCCCTACGGACCGCCGCATCCATTTGGAGGACCACAGGCCTTTCACAATTTCAATGGCCGCCACTACTACTAGCACGTGTGAAAGTATAATAAAACAGAACCCCACGGATATGACCTTGACAATCAATACCAATTGTTCTGACTTATGATCTAATCCCAGTTCATTCCCAATCAATAATTTGTTTTGATTCCGAATAATTTCAGATTATCCCGTTAATTATTATTAGTATCCCAAATCATGATCATGACCAATAAATAATAATACTATTTATTTTCTTAAAAGTGTAAAAAGTCGTTCAAAAATACACATTTATCCGATAGGGGTTATTCGCAGTGTCTACTGTTGCAGTGCCTGTTCCGCGAGTTTCTTCTCTTCACGATCCCGCTGGTGCTTGCGCACCTGGCTGAGCAGCGAGGCGCCAACCAGAAGCACAATGAACGTGAAGAACTGGGCGATAATGCGGTACTGCATGCTCAGACGCAGCGCCACGCCGTCGCCCTTCACCGAACTTCGGATCATGTAGATCAGCGCAGCTATTGTGGCGCCCATCCCGACCGGAATCAGCGGATTCTCCAAAAGGCCGCTGGTGCGCTTCTCACGCGCACCTGGACCCATGAAGCCGGCTGGGGACATTGAGGGGACCTGGACAAAGAAATGTCGATTTGAATGAAGTGCAGTTTGGATTTGCCCACCCCGCCGTAGTCTGCTCGTCTAGACTTCTTCAAATGAGCCTGCACTGAGGCATTGGGCTGGCTGTGCTCAGCATTTACTGCCGAAGTCGCTTTGGCGGTTGGTTTCAGCTGAAAGGTCTTTTCATTTTTATTGTTCGAAGGAACTAGGACGAAATCTGCTCACTTTCTCTTCCTCCACATGGTCGCTGGCCAACGAAATGGTAGCCGTGGTCGCCATTGCAATCTTTGCACTGCTGAATGTAATGCGGTAGCTGATTGGGGAAGCCATTTTCTGAATTGATTGGATTTCTTGTTAATTTAAAAGAAAACAAAGAAGAAAAATGTTTAGGTTTTAGTTAGTATTTTCGTATTTTGTTGAGGCGCGGCAGACGTGGAACATGAGACCACTTTCACAATTTATAGAGCGCGTCGCGGCGCTCGCTGGTTAGGCTAGTGGCTCTCTCTTCAAAGAACTCTGAACATAAAGGGAGCAGAGCACAAAGCAGAGTAGAGAAGTAAGAGTGTGGGAGAGGGGAGTGAGGGGCAGTGACGCACGCGAGAGACTGGTTATGACGGGCGGGAGAGAGTGGCTGCTGCCATATTTCGATTTTTTATTTTCTCACCATCTTTTACTCTCTCCTTACATTGTGAACGTAAAATGCCTGTCTGCTCGTCTGCTGTCACCAATTCTCCAAAAGGTGGAACGTTACCCACAAAAAGTCGACTCCGAAGTCCGAAAGCGCTGGTATACGAAACGTCTCCGGTACGAAACGTCTCCCCTTTATTATAGGTACGAAATGTCTCGGAAGTAATTTTTTTTTATTTAATATTAGGCTTAGAAATAAGCTTAAGCTTAAAAAGTTGCTTGGCTACACATTAGACTAGGACTTAGGCTTAAACCAGGGGTCCGATCGGAAAAATTCCGAAATAAGAACAATGGCATCAAAAAATAAGATTTTGGAGGCAAAAATAAGAACATTGTAGAATTTTCCA
>VAHH01000040.1:0-40729 GCA_013357305.1 Radopholus similis
CTCAAATGAATCCAGCTTCCATCAGTCAACTGTGCTCAGTCTCCTCTCACTGTCCCATTTGCCCAAAAAGGACTCACTTTGTCCGGATTGTGACCCAGATCAGCGAGATGAAGCACAGCGTCCCAATCTGGTCCACCAGCACGTTGATCGAGTACAGCGCCTTCGTCAAAGCGTCGTTGCCGCTCATTTTTCAGTTCGGATTGAAGTATTAAAGGGCCAAATTGTGTCAAATGTGTCAGGTCTTTGCAAAATTCTCTCCAATAAATACACAGCGTTTTCGTGCGCATTTCGTCTGCTTAATTAAATTGAAATGGCAGACGTCTAAAAAATTGAAACAAGCTTGAAGTGAGATTGAAGCTAGACTGCGTGCCGAAAATTTGAAGTAGCCAAGTGCCGCCAGATCACTCAAGTTTTGCCGCCAGACGACCTTAAATTGTATGCAAAAGTGCACCAATTTGTGCAAATAGCAATTGCTTGGAATGGTCTCGAGGTCTCGTGTGAGAGGAGGTGTGGCCCGACACCGGATGTGGTAGTTCAGGAGGTTCAGACACGCAATGGTTCGCGTGAAGGCGACACCACAGTGACAACTTTGAGTGGAGAGAAGTGCACCATAGGGGCACAGAATTTGACCAAAATTTGAAGTGACTTCCGCTGGCAAATGTGATCGACACGTTTACCACTTACAGCTGTACTCAAAACTTATGAGGAGCCAGCCATTTATTTAGCTCTACATTGGCACTCTCTCAAATCATAAATTTGTCAGTGTGCTCCAAATCGATTGCGCTTTCGAAATTCGAATGAGCTATCTATCACTTGTGGGTACAGCTTGAATTTCAGATTTTTCGGTTTTTCGAGAAAATCACCTTAGAAAATTTCCTAGGCCCCCTGCCCGGGAGACACCCACTCTATTGGATGCGCCGCCATGCCATTTTGTAGAGCTTTCACAGACACATCCAATCACTTTGGGATCTTTCTTCTGGCTTTATTCTTGAGCCTAGGCTTTTATGTCAGTTCTCGTGTCCTCCTGCCCAATTTTCATACCTTCATTTGGCGTTCTGTTAGAGTGCTGCTGAACAAACCCACTGTTCCAGCAAATCAATGGAATCAGTCATTTCTTGCACAAGTTTATTCACAAATTGCCGGATTAAATTGGGACAAATAAATTTGTCATCACGTGATCAGTTGTTGTGTGCGAATATTTGAATATATGTGGCGAATGTGTGCAAATTTGCAATTGAATTTGAAAGACTTGGAGAATAAAGGATCGATTGGATTTTGGATTATTTTTGGGGGGAATTGGGGTTTGTGCATTTTCTGTGAATAATTACTAGTTGATGGGGGGAGTTCCCTGAGTGGGGCGGTTGTTTTAGAGCATGAAACGATAGTTTGGAATTGAGAAAAATGGGGGGAAAGGTCGGAATTAGAATAATTTGAAAAATTGAATAAATTGAAATTTTTGCAATTTTTAGAGCAATTAATGTGCCTCTTGCAATGGGAAAAGCAAATTAAAATTAAAAATCGATATTCAAAAAAAATAAAAATTGATTTTTATAAATAAATTCTAAAATTGTTTCAAATTTAAATGAATGAAATTTATTTTTTTGCTCTTCACATTGTACAGCGGTTTTACGGTTTTACCATGTTATGGACATGCATTGATTATTAATTGTATTTTTGTCTGCTGATCGGTGCTTGGCTAAACATGGACTATACGTGTTGAGTGGTTTCAGTAATTTATTTTGGTAATATAAAAGCTCGCAAAAGATTAAATAAAAAATAACATTTAAAAATAATCAATATTTTTAAATTAATTATTTTCAAATTTTTTTATAAAATTTTTGCAAGCTTTTTTATCATTTAATGCAAATTGAAAAAGCTTTGTCTACAAATATATGAATTAAGTCATTAGTTGTATTTTAGATGGATTTCGAACCCTCTTGTGTGTGTTTGGGATACAATTCTACGCATCACTAAAATTCGCTATTCAGTGCTTTGTGTGTGTGGGGACACGCCAAAAATGTTGGATTGGATTTTTTTGCTCTTTCAGTGCAGTTCCCTGAGTTGGCGACGGCTTTGCGGCGGCGACGAGTGGACAACGAAGAATTGAGACAATTGGCCAGTTGGCATTTGGTCATTTCAGAGTGGGTTGGAAAAATGAATTATAAAATTCGAATTTAATTTTGAATTGAAATTTGAATGAATTTGAAATTAAATTTGAATCGAGATGTGTGGTGTGGAAGACGTTAGCGCCGAACGTTTCAGTGCCAGGATGTTTGTGAGAGACAATCAGTCATAAAAGACCCGGCAATTTTGGTTTATGCCTAAGCCAAACTTAGTTCTTTCTATAAAACTGGACAAGGAACGGAGGTAGAACAGAGTTCTTGGTCTCTCATTTGAATTACTTGGTCCAGTTTTGAACAAGTTATGGCCAAAAACTCGGGATTGGCCGATTTTTCCAAACATTTGGCCATAACTTGGCCAATGCTGGGCCAGCTGGGGAAGTTGAATGGGCCATTGGATAGAGCACACTTTGAGCTTTCCAATGACATCTCATTCACTTTTTTAGCCCCAAATTTGGCTGAATTATGGCCCCTCAAAGTGGCAATGAACCGTTCGGCACTGAAGAAGCATGCCTGTTGGACAATGAGACAGCAAAAAAGGTTGGAAAATGAAATTGAATTGTCCTGAGTTTTAGGGAATTAAAAATGTAAAGAATTTGAATAAATATACAAAAATCACAAAACAATTCAAATCAATGCGAAAGAATGCGAAAGAATAGTCAGAATCGAGCCAGACGAAAATTTGAAATTTGTTCCTCAAAAAACATTTGAATTTTTTGTGGGAATGAGACAACTCGCGCAGCAGTGGAGCCTGAGCATGGTTTTGCGAATGCGACTCAATCAAATGTGGGTGTGGGGATGGATTTGGTAATTTCAAAAAAAAATTCAAAAAAATTCGGGAAAAAGGAGAACAAGCAGACGCCTGTTCTTGGGGCTTGACGGTTGGTTCCCTGAGTTTGTTGCGAATGGTGACGACGAGAATTGTGTGTGGATTAGGGGAGAAAATGATGGCGCCGCGCGAAACAAACAAATTGGAACATTTGAAAATGGTAAATTTCAAATTTTGATGAAAACAATGAATTAAATCAATTTTAGACGAACACTGGTTAAAAGCCGAACATTTCGATGCCAGCCATTTGATAAGCCATAATTCAGTTTATTTTTAAGCTAAAAATGCGTTTTAGATCTGATCTCTTTAGAAAGCTCAAAATGTGCTCTATCTATTGAGATTTTAGGCTTTAGATTGGACTCAAATTTGCCCAGGCCATTGCGCTAATGGCCAGAAATGGGAGCAAAAATCGATAATTTTTTATTTCTGAACAAAATTTGGTCAAACCCAAATCCAATTAAATTTGGCTTAAACACATTGTGTAGCTTAGTTTAACCCCTTCAATCAGATAATTATTTCTCAAAATTGCTGATCTTGCTAATTTAACCAAACTCGATCCAATCAATTTTAGTTACGCTTTTCTCCACTCATTCAGACTTCCAGACTCTTTTTTCCAACTCCTATTGCCCCTCGCTTAAGTTATGGCTCATCAATGGTTGCGTTGAAATGTAAAACGGCTCACAAATGAAGCTTGGTTTGGGATTGACGGGGGCCAAAATGTACACTTGGACCGGAGGAATTCATCGCTGTGTGGGTGCTTTGATTGGCGGTGATCGGTTGGCTGTGGCTAATAAAATTGAGGAGCACACAAATGATGTTTTAACACAATTAATTGACTGATCATAAGTACAGTATTTTTCAACTAGAACTTTTGGATTTGTATTGATCCTAATCAATTAATCAATTTGATTTGATTATCAGATCAATCGGATACCAATTTGATACGACCATCAGATCAATCGGATATGGCGTCAATCCAATTGATATTTTGAATTTGTAGTGATCAGATCTATTTATATTTCTTCTAATCAATTTGATAATTGATCTTAATCTGTTAAAGCTGATCAATTTGATTTGACTTGATCCAATCTTCAATCAGATCAGCAGTTATCTCTGTTGACCTTGACTTGGTCCCTACTATTTTAAAAAACATTGCACTTGATCAGTCAAAGACAAATATTTCAATTTATGGATTTTTCGAGGTATCCAAATTGGTGGTGGGGGTGTGGCTGGAATTGGATTGAACAGAAAGAAGAATGTGCAATGAAAGACGCGAAACGGGCAGTCGAAATGGGCGGGCAAAACAAGCAAAAAAAACAAACAAATCTCACTCCATTTGCTGGTCCAACTGTTGGGTCGTCTGCTGTTCCTCCTGTTCCGCCTTTAGCGCTGATGACGATCCGATTGGCGGTGCAGCCATTTCTGGTCCAATGCCTACAAAAAGAGGGAAAACATTTATATGCGGATCAACCAAAATCTTGAGCAATCAAATCAAAAAATCCTGATCAAACATCACAGCCAAATTAGAAATCAGATCATTCAGTTCAAGAACCAACATGATCACTCAGATTAAGTTGATCAAATCACAGATTACGATCAGTTTAATGCCTGATCAAATTATTTTCTGACCAAACTGATCAAGTATCAAGTTCGTCCTCAAGTTAAAAATCAAATCAGAGATCAGATCATACAGTTCAAGAACTGATGAGGCCAGATCAGGTCACAGATTTTTGCGAAGCCATAACTTGGTCTAGGCTTAGGTAAGCTCAAAATTTGAATCTGAGCCCTTTAGCAAGTTCAGTGTGTTTCATCCAATGATATAATCAGTTTTGTTTGACCCGAAAATTGGCCAAGTTGTAACTTTAAAACATGGGATTTTTAGCGTTTTTGGCCATAACTCGGCCCTTTGAAACATGGGATTTTTAGCGTTTTTGGCCCTAACTCGGCCCAAACTGGTCCAATCAATTCCCTACCAATTGACATTTTGTAGAGCCTTCATAGCTCTAGCCAATCACTTTTGGGGTCTCTCTTCTAGCTCTGTCCATTGCCAAGTTATAGCTTCTCAAATGATCCCTGTCGCCCAAATGACCATGTGCCCGATTTCCACCCACCGATAATGGGCTCTGCGCCGCTGGTGGAATCGGCGCTGCTGGTCGCCTCGCCGCTGGACTCGCCGTCCCCGTCGTGCGGGCTCTGCTGCTGGGTGGTGCTGCCCGTCGACTGGGAGGAGATGGTCGGCGAAGACAGGTGCCCCGCTTCGTCGTCCTCCTCATCAGGCGCCTCCTCAACCTGGAAGTGGCCAAATTGAAACGAATTGAAATTTGAAAGTATCTAATAAGGTAATGAGTAATAAAGTATCTTTTTATGTTACCCTAGATTTGGACCTTTTGACTTTTTAGTTCATATTGGTTCCTAAAAATACACTCTATTGCTCGCTCCTTCGAGATCCGAGGCATCGTCAAGTTCGTCTGAGTTGTTTTATAGCTTAGATTAGCTTACTTGATTTTTAGCTTTGGCTTAGATTAACTTACATAGCTTAGGCTTAGATAGCCAAGTTAAGTTTATATTCGCTTAGCTTGATTAACTTAAGCATATATTAGCTTTTCTTGTTTAACTTAAACATAGATTGGCTTAGCGTATTTAATAGATTAGTTTAATTTGATTAGATTAAGCTTATATTCGCTTAGTTTTTAGCTTAGTTTGAGCTATTACCTTAATTTAGTCTTAGACAAGCTTAGCTTATTCTTAGATTACGTCTAGCTAAACATTGAATAGGCCTAGATTAGTTTAAATTAAACTTAGATTACGTCTAAGCAAAAACATTCTAGTAATCAATAATTTCGCAAACTTTTCAATACCTCCATGCGCTCTGCGATTGCCTCGTGCACACTTCCGTTGTCCAGTGTGGCGCTCAACAGTGACGGTCCCGCTGAGCTGGCGGGTAAATCGGCTAATTCCAAGGAGTTCTGCGAAAAAATATAAAAATCATTTAAATTATTTACAAATTGGCAAAATTTTATTAATTCAAAATTGTATCAAAATTCAAAATTTAATTAAAAATTAGTTCAAAAATTACCCCCAAATTGTTGAGTGCCGACTGGAGGGCGAACTGCTGCTGTTGTTGGCGGCGCTGTGCGAGCTCCAGAATGGCTGCATTCACTGCGGCCGCCGCCGAGCTTTCGTGGTGGCTCACATTGCCAGTGCCGCTCACAACGGGCTGTCCCCCGAATTGTTGGAAAGGCTGCTGCTGGACCACCTTGAAAATGTTGAAAATAACACGCGAATGGATCAATTCACTAGTGCCAAAAGTGGCTGAAAAAGCTACCAAATAAATGCATTTCTTCAACCCAAATAGTGCCCCCACCAAGGACAGCAGTAAATAGCTGATTCGAAGCGTCTCTCTAAGAGCTGAATGGAATGGTACCAAAATTAGGCCGATTGACCATTCTGAACAAAGTTATTCAGCCGAAAATATTCATGCAAACATTTGGTAGGCCTTTTCAACAACCACTTTTGGTAAGGATTTAATCTTTTCCGAAAATTAATTAATCTAAATTTTAACTACCAAATTTTTCGTTCAAGAAGACAAAAAATAATACAATATCGATTTTAAAGTTCTCTGATTTATCTTACCAAAATTGAAAATGTAAGAAATATTGTTGATGACACCCAATTCTGCCCATAAAATGCACTCCTTGAATGCCATTAATATTTTCGGATTTAAAAATAATTTAATAGGTTCAAAATTTCATTTCAATTTGAAGTCAAAAGTGCAAAATCAAACAAAATTTGATAAATATAAAATTTAATTTTCAAAAAATGCGCTTCTAAAGAAAAATCCAGTTCATTGATTTTTACCGCCATTGGCGCCACCAGTTCAACGCCTTGTAGTGCCTGCTGCTGTCCCTTATGATGGTTGAATTTGCGCGCGTGACGCACACGACGGCATCTGAACAAAAAGATAAATTTTATGAAAAAATTATTCCCTTTTGAAGAAACGTTTTTTTTCATTTTGGCGCCAAAGACGGATTCAAAATCAATGGCCTTTTTTATTTTTTCGGATAAGTATAATCACCGACCTAATTTGGAGAAAAAGCGACCTAATTTGTTGTTCTCCCCCCTAATTTTTCAAAATTAGGTCGCTTTTTCTCCAAATTAGGTCGGTAATTAATCTCATTGCATAATACCTCGCAGCCAGTTTTCGCATTGCCTCGCGGAAGTACTCCTTGAACTCGTTCTCCTTGCCCACCCGCTCGAACAGCACCTTTTGGCACACATCTGGAAATGGAAAGCGTGAATTTCCGCGCCAAATTTTAAATGAAGCAACGCCAATTGGTGAATAAAGTGCCATATTTGATAGCCAATATCGGGGGCCATCTGTGCCAATGAAAGAGTTGGGGACTCGTTTGGCCAAACCACTCCAAAGTTTGGGCCCAAAATCTGGTCCCAACTGGGCACATTTGGCCTGAGTTCAATCAAAAAATCATAACTCAAGGATTTGGAAGCCAATTTGAATGGACTCTTTTTGCCCAAATAGCCACCATTGTTGGCTTTTGAATGAACCAATGGCCATATTTGTGGACCTCATTTGGTCACCAAATTATGACTCAAAACGTTTATATGTCGCGCCCAATTCAGAGAAGCGCCTTATTATTAGAGTCATTATGGAATGAATAGAATTGGACCAATAAATAAATACTCAATGGCCACTTTCAAAGTCAATTTCAAAAATTTAGACCTCCAACACATGGACCTCAAAAGTTTGGACCCAAACCGGTTTTGGTCTAAAAACCGGTCTAACTTGGTTCCACTTTGGCCTAGCTAGCTGTTGGATAGGTTCAATCGATTCCATTCCCCAGGGTCCATTTAAATATGTACTTACTACATCTAATCAATTTTTGCTTACGATAGATGTATATGATGCCGGGCAGTGGCAGATTGCTGTAGCTGGAGTGGTTCGGCATCGCGAACGTGGTCTTGGCCATCAAGCGAGAGCCGAACACTTGAACAAATTGGAATTAAATGTATAAATTTGGAATGAATTCAATTTTTTCTAATTTCTAAACTTACCACGCTTTTCGGCCAATTTCTTGCACAACTGGGCCATGGTCTCAGCCACACTTTGGTTCTCGTACTTCTTGTTCTGCAGCACCTGCTGGATCACCTGCTGCTCCGTCAACGGGCGGAAGTCTGCGAGAAAAAAATTCGTTTTGAACATTTATTTTGGAATTTTAGTTAAAAATTAGAATTTAATTAAAATCAATTTTAGTTAATTTTCAATTTGAAAAATTTTAAAATTCATTTCTAACAAAAATAGATTTTCAAAATTCGCCAATTTATATTGATTTTTATAAATTGGGTTTTAGTCATTGTATTGATTTTAATTTTGAGTTTTATTTTTTGGAAAATATTGAATTTAAAAATAAATTTGCGAAAATATCAAAACTTCTTTGAAACATTATTTAGTTTAAAATTCATTTTTAACAAAATTGATTTTCAAAATTCGCCAATTTAAGTATATTGATTTTTAAATTAGGTTTTAGTAATTGTATTAATTTTTATTTTCAGTTCTAATTTTTTTAGAAAATATTGAAATTAAAAATAAATTTGCGAAAATGTCAAAAAATCACAAATAAATGAATCATTTTATTTTTGAAATTAATTATTTATTATTTACTGGGATCGCAGTTGTGCGCCTCCGGGACAGGCACTTGGATCTGCTGGATTTGTTCGTCGCTGTAGCTCTGCGAACAGATGCTCTGGATGTGGTCGTCGCTGGCTGCGCGCCGTCGCTCCGGAATTGCGCGTTCCGCCACTCCCACTGCGACCGCGTGCATGGCGTGGCCTGTGCAAAATTGGCGGTTCGTTCATTTTACTGGCAAGGTGTCAACCCTATTCGTCGCCAATTAGAAATCAATTATATAAACTATTGGCATACCTAGTGACAAACTTCTAAGCCTAGGACTAAGCTAAACGTTTAGACGTGGGCTAAACTAATCTAAGCGTAGACTAAAATAACCTAATTGGCTACATGCTAGGCCTAGTTTACTTAAACTAAGCTTAGCTTAGGATAAAAACGTTAGGCTTAGACTAATACTTAAACTAAGCTTAGCTTAGGCTAAAAACGTTAGGCTTAGACTAACGAGGAGGATAGGAGGAGGAAGAGAGGATGAAGTAGAGACGAAGAAAGAGTGTATAAAAGACAAAAGAGGTCGTATAGATGGGGAGAAGGGTGGGATGTTGATGGATAAGAGGATGAGAAAATGGTGAAAGTAGTGAATAATAGAAGAGGAAGGGGAAGAGGATGAATGGGAGGGGAAGACGGAAGAGGTCAAAACGGGATGTAATGGTGAGAAGAATAAAAGAGGAAGGAAGAGGTTTGATGACGAGGAGAGGGCAAAGTAAGAGAAGAGGAATGAAAGGAGAGAGTGAATAGATGAGATATTTTAAAATCATTCGGATCGGATCAGAGTGATCATAGTATGCTCAACCAGAACTGGACCAACCTCAACAGAAGCTCCTTTTCCCCTGAGCACCCCAGTAGTTTTGTGGCTCACCTCCAAACTGGTGCTGAGGCTGCTGCTGTTGCTGTTGAGTGCGTTTGGCGCACATTTTGGCGGCAGCACTCTGGTTTTTGGCGGCCGCCGCCGCAGCCACTGCCGCCATGGTGTGCTGCTGCTGGTGGTGGAGGCGCTGCTGCAGCGCCAACTGCTGCTGTTGCTGCTGCTGCTGATGTTGTTGTTGCTGTTGCAGAGTGACCAACAGCGTCTGCAGAGTGGCCAGCTTGCGCGCCATTTCAGTGGGATTGCCTGTTGGAGAAAAAATATCAAATTTGTATGGCGCAAAAAATGGGGTGTAGGGCCCTGAACGGGACCGACCATTCGGGAGCGATCAGATCATATATTTTGCTCTTCAACTTTGTAATAATGCGCAACATAGTTTTACTTTAAAGACCATAAAATAGTGCTTAAAATTGGCTTTTTGAACGACATACCCAAAACGGTAAGTGCTGAAGTGCCATTCGTGGGGCTTAAACTAATCTTAAGTTAAGCCTTAAATTAAGGCTAAGCCTTAAATTAAACTTAAGCTAAGAATTTTTGCAAAAAGTTATGAGTGATAATTGAGAGAAGTTCGACCTAAGTTGGTTCAAAAATCATAATTTTTTTCATTTCTAATTGTTTTAGACAAACTTTATTGCATTAAAAAGCCAACAAAATGGGCTTTAAAATGACACCAAAAACTCCAGTTTAGTGAACATTATTCAAAGTTAGAAAGTAAAATACGTTCGATGGCCCGTTTGGCTGTGTCGCCCCCGAATGGGATGTAAAAATGTAAAATCCCATTGTTTTTAAAGGAACCATTATTTCCATTTTTATTATTTCCAATTTTTAATTTAACCTTGATGCTGCTGTTGTTGGACTCCATGCGCAATTTGGGGCTGGCCGTGCGCCGGCGACATCAGATGCGAAGTGACCGCCGCGTTGGTGCGCGAAATAGCCGCGTTTATCAACTCCAACTGGGAACGGGCCGCCAGAGTCTGAGGCGCAAAAAGAGACATTTCCCTTTTTCGAGTGGAATTGATTGGCTACCAAAAGTGGGGTTGAAAAAGCCAACAAATATTAGTTTCTTCAACCCAAATAGTGCCCCCACCAAGGACAGCAGTAAATAGCTGATTCGAAGCGTCTCTCTAAGAGCTGAATGGAATGGTACCAAAATTAGGCCGATTGACCATTCTGAACAAAGTTATTCAGCCGAAAATATTCACGCAAACATTTGGTAGTGCTTTTTCAACAACCACTTTTGGTAACAAATTAATATCTCTTCCGTCAATCATTTTTCACCAAAACTGCCAAAAAATGAAAAATTTTGATTCCAAAAAATCAGAAGAAAGTTATCAATAATCCATGACCTCACGACATTCGACATTGGTTGATTTTTTGAATTTTTCCCTCACCTGTTGTGCATTTTGTTGCATGGAGTGTTGTTGGGCCAAATGTTGCTGCTGCTGCTGCAAGTGGTGGCCAAGGGCATTGGCCTGCTGGAGTGCGTGCATGCTCGGCTTCGCTTCCAACAGTTGGGGCGGACTTTGCAGCATCATCTGCAAAATTTGAGGGTTTTTATTGAAACTTTAATCATGGAAATTTGTTTTGGCTCAGGCCAAAAATAGAATTTTTCGTTATGCCGACATTTAAAGATGCGAGGGGATTAATTGTCCCCCAAAATGAGATGAATCCCCCCCAAATTGTGGGGGAACACAAAATTTGGGGGGGAATTAATCTTATCCGTTTAAAGATTCCACTATCACTTCTACAATTGGCTATATTTTAGCCTTAAATGTAGACTTAAAATTTATAATTATAATTGGACTTAAGCTATCACTATCAGGGCCTCAAGTGTGCAAAAAATTATGAAATTAGAAGATTTAAAAATCAATGAAAAAATCAATGAAAATGTGAAAATGCTTGTTGCACATATTGAATTTGATGACTAATGATTAACTTTTTTTGAAACAAAAAAACAATTCTTTAAATGTTCAGCTTAGGTCCAAAAATGGCTTTGACATTTTCAAAAATGTGATTAGAGTCAAAAATGGATGTTTGTTAACGACTAAATAAAGATTTCTGATATTTTAGCGTGGCACCACTCGTTTTTGGTTTCCATTTTTTCCGCCAAAATTTGTGGCCACCTGAGTGTTTGTGGAGGAAGCGGACGAGGAAGTCTCGCTGACGTCCATGCCACTGGCCGGATCGAAGAATGCGGCGGCCGATTCGCCGCTCTGGATCGAGTTGTTGCGAGTGCTGCTCCCACTATGTGGCTGTGGTTGTTGTTGGGCGCCAAATTGAGTGCCGCCATTTTGTTGGATTTGCGCCGCCTGCTGCAACATCTGCAGCGTGGACAACAGCAATTGCTGAAAATTGAGTGTGTGCAGTCCTACAGTCATCATTTGATGGTTCTTTCATTGCAATTAGTAGATAAGGTTCTAATGCAGTTTATGAGACTATAAGTCCAATGGCTTTGGTTAGGGGACATTTGGGGATTGGACATTTGGGGATCGGACTCCTGGGGATCGGACATTTGGGGATTGGACTAACGTGTAGCCGAGTGGGCTATTTTGGCTTAAAGCCTAGGCTTGCTTATGCTTAGGCTTATGCTTAAGCTTATGTCTAAGCCTAATGTGTAGCCGAGTGGGCTATTTTTGGTTTAAAGTCCGATCCCCAGGAGTCCGATCCCCAAATGTCCGATCCCCAAGTGTCACAATACCATGGCTTTATGAGTCTAACCAAAAGTCTAATTAAAAGTCTATGAGTCCAACAATTTTATGGGATGAGGTTCTAACGTAGTTTACGAATTCTCAAACGTTTAAGAGTCCAATGGCATTAAGGAAAATGAGGTTCTAATGCAGTTTATGAGATTATTGAGGCCCGAAACATTTCGAGTATAAGCGGAGTCCAACAATTGCTTTAAAAGTCTAATCCAAAGTTTATGAGTCTACAATTGCGGACCCTTAAAATCTGATTTACCTGCTAAGCCTTATTTATCCCAAAATTTGGAAAAAAGAAAAATATTTTGGGCACTTTGGCCCAGCTTTTTACCTGCTGCTGTTTGTCATTTCCGCTCACTTGTGCCGCACTTTGCCACGCCTGATTTGCCGTCACGTTTGGTTGACAAGCACTGTTTCGTGCCTGAAAAAGTGCAAACTGTTCAGATCAATTAAAGATTAAACAGTTATATACTTTAGTCAATGAAAGTTTTGATTATGGCCATTGGCCCCCATAGGACACATTTCACCTTTGAGGGGATTTGGCCATAACTCTCCCAAAATTAGAGTTGAAGGTCTGAATTTTTTTACCATAGGCTTTTCTAAACATAGCCCAGCTCCAGTCAAATTTTGGGCTCTTAACTATAAGAATTGAAAAAGTTTTCATTTTTGGTCTTAGCCTTCAAAGGATACCTTTGACCTTCCGGGAGTTTTGGCCATAACTCTCCCAAAACTGGAGTTGGAGGTCTGAATTTTTTACCACGAGTCCCACTAATCATAGCACTGCTCTGAGCCAATTTTGGGGTTTTTAACTTAAGAATTGAAAAAGTTTTGATTTTGGCCTTTAAGCGAAGTGAGGCATCCTAAGTCCCAAGTGGAGCCATTTCTGAGGTTTTCGGCCAAATTCAGTGTTATGCGCGCATTCATTCAATTTCTGTATGAACCTGAAGCAGTGTGGCTGCGTCCAGCTGCTCCAGCACTCGGCCAATTGCTGTCTGGGCGGTTGGGCCTCCGCCGGAGCTGATCGGCACCGGCGGATGGTGGCCGCTGGGCAGTGGCTGCTGTTGCTGTTGTGCACTGTTTTGCGCAGTTGGAGTGGGCTGCTGTGCCAAAAACAGTTGCAGCATGTGCGCATTGTCTGCAAAAGTGAAAATGGGTCGACAAAATAATTTTATAAAATAATTTAAAAATCAATAAAAATACAATTGTTGGGTGGCGTGTTTGCTGGGAATTGCTGTGGTGCAACGGCGCCTCCTCCATGCTGCTCACTTGGAGTCGCATGTTGTTGGTTCTGTGCGACAATAAATGGCAAATTCAGAACAGTTATTGTTTATTTTTCAAAGCTTAGAGATTTGGATACTAAATAACAAATAAGAATTAAGAGAATTCCAAAAAGGCTGTTGATGAAACGTAAAGTATAATGAAAAATCTATACTTTTTTATTTGATAAATGGATATCAGTTTGGAACATAAAATTTTGGCTCTTTGGCGAAGCTATTTGTCCATCAATTGCCCCCTCATGTCTAATCAGCGCGTGCTCATCCTTACACAAAACAACTTAAAATGAACTTTGGTTGAAAAAATGATTCCTATTATCATCAGTGGCCGCTAGTTTCTTGTTTGTGAAAGAAAGTTTCGGAAAAAAGCCGCAAAGGTTGGCTGACATTTGAGGACCCCCTTTTGGGAATAAATTTAGATTGTTAGACGTAAATTTTGATGGATATTAAGAGAAATCCAAAAGGCTGTTGATTGAAAACAAAAATACAAGTATATATGTTGAAAAAGCGGTTCCCTATCTTAAGCGCTAAAAATGATAAAGCGATCAGGGAAAAATCCAACGGCACTACTTAAAATCTTGGCAATCCGATCAATTTGGAGAATGTTATGAGATGATCAGTGGGTCCAACAACAGTGTTGAAGTGACGTCATTTTAGAGGGGTCACAGTGACAGTGACAGTGACGTCACTGTGATCACTTTCACACCCCATTTTCCAATTATGACTGAGCCCTGACTTTGGTGACATCGATTTCCCAAATGTCACTGTCACTGTCACTTTAGCAAAAAGTGATGTTTTAGCAAAAAGTGATGTCACTTCAACACTGGTCCAACAAAACCAAAGCAGTGTGACATTTGACACGTCATAACTTTGCCCAAAATGACCACCAGATCGGTCCTAGTGCCCAACTTTCCAAATTATATCAGTTTTGGAAAGGAATTTTCACCATTGTCTGCCGAAAGTTGGTCGGATGTGGGGGCGAAGGTGGCGATTGGGGCGCTAGTGGAGCGCGTCGAGCGCCTCCAGCGCCATTCCCAGCGCCAGTGCCGCTCTCCTGCTGCAACTGGAACAACATCTGGCGCAACTCCTCCACTTCGCTGAAGGAAAGAAAAATTAAATTTGAATTTTTTTAATAAAGAATTTTCAAATTTTGTTTTTAATTCGCTCCCAAAAGTGGAAAAGCTACCAAATGTTTGCATGAATATTTGAGGCTGAATAACTTTGTTCAGAATAGTCAGATTGGCCTACTTTTGATACCATTCCATTCAGCTCTTAGAGAGACGCTTCGAATCAGCTATTTACTGCTGTCCTTGGTGGGGGCACTATTTGGGTTGAAGAAATGCATTTATTTGGCAGCTTTTTCAACCACTTTTGGTAGCGAATTAATCCACTCGCTTTTGACACTAAATTTCTTGTCTATTTTTCGCTGCTCATTGGTTCCTTAAAATGGCTCAAACATTGCGCCAATGTGTGGGAAAACAATTATTATATGTAAATAGTATTTGGACACGTAAGGGGACGGACGACAAGTGAAAACAAATGGGGAAGAGGAAGTAAAATTGTACTCCCCATTTGCTCAACTAATAAGCACTTACTCTATTTTTTAGTCAAGAAATATTATAAATATTCCACAAATTTATTAAAACATATTAAAATGCGGTTTTTTCAATTTTTATTAATAATTGATTAAATTTCAAAAATCTCCATTTCAAAAATATTTCTCATTTTACTCACACTTTTGCGGCCATATTGAAGGGGAGCATTGAAACTTTGCAGTGGAATTGGTGTGATTCTTCTGTTTTACTTTGTGTTGTTGGATGCGTTTGCTGCGCTAGCAGCGTGAACATTTGGGGAGCAAAATGGAATTTTTGATCGCTTAAATTTGATTGGAAATTGCAAAAAAAAATAATATAAAATTGGAATAAAAATGAATAAATAAATAAACGATATTTTTTATTAAAAATTGAATTTTAAATATTTAAATTTTAAATAATTAATTCGCCGCTTCGCGTTTTTGGCTCCAAAATGTGACGCAATTTGGCGTAAACAAATGCGCAAATAAATTTGGGCGAACAACAAAAGATAAGTGTGCGACCATTTTTGGGTTTTTGACGAATGGACACAATGAAGTTTACTCAGAGAAATTGCTTAAAAATGACAAAAAATAATTCCGAAAAAATTCCCACAATCAGAAAAACGTATTCCTTTTGTCTCTTTTTAAAAATACCAAAAGATTTGGCCCAAAATTTTGTAGCCTTATTGCCCCAAAAGTTGTGCCGGAATTACTAATTTTATGCCATAAATGGGGATTGCGGTGGTTTAGCCAAACGTGTTGTTTTACTTGTTTGTGTGCCACCAACCAGTACACGCCCACATTGGACGCCAAAAAAGCACGCCATTCCCCCGTAGAATTGGAGTTATCGTGCGCCCAAGCCCCAAAAGGGAACAAACATAACACCAAGCGCCGGAGTAACATTAAACATTAAACGTATAGTTAGTTATAACTTATAAGTTATATTATAATTTATAACTTATAACTTTTAAATATTAATTAATCAATTTTTGGACGTGAAATAAAATTTTTTAGATGCTCATTCGATATTGTTAACAAAAAAGACCATTTTTTGTCAATTAAATTAGCGTCAAAAACGAGAAAAATCCCAAGCCTAACCGTTTGACCAAAATGGGTTATTTCAGCCTGTCTAGAAAAAATTGGTGGTGCGACGCTACATTTGCGAATCGATCGATATTTGGTGACCGGGGGCCACACTTTAGGCTTAGATATACGCCCAGCTTAAGCTAATCTAAGCTTGCCTATAGGCTTATTTAAGGCTAAGCCTAGTCTGTTTTAAGCTAAACTAAGCTTGCCTATAGGCTTATTTAAGGCTAAGCCTAGTCTGTTTTAAGCTAAACTAAGCTTGCCTAGGCTCTTGGGCTAAAATGACCCACTATCTTAGTTTAAAACTAAATAATTCTAGTCTAAGCCTAGAACGTCTAAACTAAGTAGGGGTTGTGGGGATTCTTAGTTTCCTGTTCTCTAAAGTTGGGCAAGAATCATGGCCCAAACTCCCAGAACCCCCGACACGGAATTGAACCCCAAAAGGGGGCCCCAAAAGGTGGGAGACAAAATGCCAAAGCGTGAGCGTAAAACATTCAGAAAGCGGCGCTGGGGCTAGCTCCGGAAGTGCACATCAAATTGTGCGCTACAAATGTTGAACTGTTAGCCAAACCCAGGCTGTCGTGAGCGCAACTTATGACGTGTCGGACATCAAACGTTCACATTCACATTCATTTGACGCAAAAAGCCAAACATCGAACAAATCAAGGCATTATTTTGGTTTGTCCTATTGGGCCAATTTTTATAGTAGATTCTTTTTTCCACATGAGTACAAAACACGGTACACGCCCGCCCACCTTTTGGGCGTAAAAAGGCGCGCCATTCCCCGAGAAAATCGAAAATTAAAAAAAAACATAATTTAAATTGAACAACCGAATTTATGAATTTACAAGTATTTCATGTGTCGAAAAAAATTATTGTAAAAAATGCCAAAGTGTGAACAAAAGAATTTTAAAGCTACGGGATTTTCTGAGAGAGCATTTTTTTGCTTTGTAAATTTTAAATTTCCGCTAAATATGGAAATATAATCAAACAGTATAAAAACGAAAATGTATTTGCTTGAAGATCTACACATTTTAAACGAAAACAAGAATAGTCATTTTTTAAATTTATTTTGGCCCAAAAATTTCGTAAACTTTTGCCAAATTTTCTGTTCAAGCACAAATTTTAGCGAATGCAAAAAACGATTGCCAGAACAGTCAATTTTTGTGCGGCGCTTTATTTGCGGCGTCCATTGGGCACACTTTTGGCCGGCCCAAAGGTTTCACTCGTGGCGCGCTGATTCACGCTCTTTGGAGTGCCCCATTAACGGATTCTCCAGTGGGCCAGCAGCTGCAATTAGAGCGCCAAAAGGGGAAACAGGAAACCACAGGGAAGTGGAGTAGTGAATTTTTAAACTGCAAACAATTTTCAGCTTAGAGTTGGGTCCAAAAAACGACTAACTCAATTAATTCTATCAGCCCTTTCGGCCTAAAAATGCTTTACGATTTCTTCTTATAAAAATCAAAATTTTACTAGTAAATTGATTAGAAAATTGAATAAAAAATATTATTAATATCCCCCCCCATATTCGGGTTTCGTTTTTTCGATTGTGCGTGGTCCGGCAGGCGCACAGTGACCGACTTTGCGCAGGTAGAGAGAGCATACAAAAGGGTCAGTCATTTCGCAATTCGCATTCAATGTCAATTTGGACCGTCTGACGCCGCAAAACTGTTCCGCAGTGTGAGGCTTTAAAAATCCGTTTGGAGCATAAAAACGGCGGTTTTTGGGTCCCAGACGGTCCAAAATCTCCAAATGCACACACACCAAATTCGCATTGCTCGCCCTCAAAAACCCAAGAGTAATAAAAATTAGCTGGACATCCTCATGGCTCTCATAAAGCCCAAAATAATAGGATTTTAGTCTGACATCCTTACTAAGAAACATGGAAACTGAAAATATAATTGAAAACTGGGGAAGGGGGGGGGGGAAACAGCAGTAAAGTAAAAGTAACTTGTGCTCCTAATTTGAATGGCACTTTTGCGAAATGCGCGAGGCAAGAAAACAAGAATTGGTGCGTCCCCGTCTCGCCTCCTTGGCCGTCTTTCCAATTTCCATTGGGTGTGCCCACTGCATGTGGAAACGGAATTGCGCAATGCGAGTGTTGACGGCCAGTTCCTCGAATTAGTGCCCCACACTTGGCCACTGGGCCGCCGGGAAACGCTGCGTGTGCCATTTTTTGCGCGTGTCGAAGAACTTTGCTCCTCCATCTTTCCGTTCCGGCACAACGGCGGCACCAAAAACAAATTTGGCGTGTGCCACGGCACACCACACGTGAATGCGGTGTGCCGAGAAGCATGAAATTAATTAAGCGCAGCGCCGGCGCAAAGGAAACAGAGGCTAATTTGGACTTTCAAAGGCCAGAGCCACGAGCGGCGCAGAGCAATGAGAATTGGGAGCGAAACTATAATTATGGTTTGTGCAAATAGCAAATACCTACCAGAAGACTAAAACAAACACTTTCAGTAGAACAGAAAGTCCAATTTTTTTGCTGCGCATTTTTTGGCCCAGAAGCCAGAACGCCCAAAAGTGGTCCTCAAATGGTCATCAAATTTTAATAGGCAATGCGTTGCCCTCAAATTAAGTGAGCCCACAGTCCATTTCAGTTGCATTTCTAACAATACTTTTTGACTTTGTCCTGATCAACTTATTTTTTGTCCCAATGGACTCATCTTGAGAGGAATCAAATGGACATATTAGCAATTAACATGGATATCATCTGATCGAGTTGATATTGATCCAAACTTCCAAACTGAGTAAACGAATTTTAAATGATCTGATCAGATGGGAACGGATTTCGGCGCCAAATTTTGAGAAAATGAAGCAACGCCAATTGGCGAACAAAGTGCCACATTTGATAGCCAATACCCATTGGCCATCTGGGCCAATGGAAGAGTTGGGGACTCGTTTGGCCAAACCACTCCAAAGTTAGGGCCCAAAAACTGGTCCCAACTGGGCACATTTGGCCTGAGTCCAATCAAAAAATCATAACTCAAGGATTTGGAAGCCAATTTGAATGGACTCTTTTTGCCCAAATAGCCTGGTCATATTTATGGATCTCGATTGGTCACCAAATTATGACCCAAAATATGACTTGGGCGTGGAAATGACCTCGTCTCGATCATAAATTATTAATAGACTTTGGCACTGTTGAGCCCAGATCACTAACTGTTTCATTTTGATTAAAAATCATAAAATCAGTTTATCTATATTAAAAACTGAGTCAAACAAAAATCGATAGATCGATCAGAAAAGCGCCAGATGGAACAGAAAATGCAAATGGGAGAACAATGCTCGCGGATCGCAAAATATGAAATGGAATTGTGCGACAGAAATGGCCCTTTTATACGCCTTGAAAAGTGGAACACACGGGCTTGTGGGACAATTTTTCTGTTTTGCGGCAAAAGATTGGCTCCGCGCGAAAGGGGAAGAGAGAATTGTGCCCGAAAAGGGCGCCTACAATTATTGGCGGTGCAAAAATGGAACAAACAAAACCCATTTTAGGAACTGGGGCTTTGCACACCACATACAATTTTTGACTTTTTTGCAGCACATTTTGTGTCTTTTTGCCCAATTTTTGATTATTTTGTAAAATTGAAAAATTTAGATTTATAAAATATTATGACAGTCTTAATATTTTAAATAAATTTAGAATTTCGGCGTTTTTTGGTTTATAACTTGGTCTAGACTGGTCCATTAAATTCCCTCTCAAATGCCATTTTGTAGAGCTTCCATAGCTCTATCCAATCACTTTTGGGGTCTCTCTTCTAACTCTATCCATTGCTAAGTTATAGCTTCTCAAATGGCCCCCGATCGTCCAAACTCCAAACGACCATTTCGTTGCGCCATTCACTCTTTGATTGAACTCTTATGGCTCTGGCCTCATCTTTGTTCTTCAAGATGGGACGATTTCATCCTCTTTTGGGCCGTTTTATAAGGCTGGTGTTTTGAAAAATTTTCTGCGCTCTTAAAAAGCGGCTTTCCGCGGCTTTCACGTGAAGCATGCGTGGAAAAGGTGTGCGCACAAAAATATAACTTTATTTAGGCCAAAAGTGGCAAAAGAGCGAGCCTATTTGGGAGCTGGGAGAAAGGGGAACGAATGAACACGAAAAGTCATGTTCGGCACACGGAATTATGCGCAGCCCCAAAATAAACAGTGCCGAACAGAGGCAGTCAGAGGGAATTGGAGTCGCCAAAAGGGGAATTGTGTGGGAAAATGTTGTGCGCCCAAAATGTCAAATTTATGCTAAAATTGGTCCATAAAAGTAGGCAAATTCTATATCTAATTTTGGCCAAATTCGGAGAATCTAATTTTTGGCAAATTTTTTGCTCAATAACTAAATGTTTTAAACTCGAATTTTAACAAATTTTTAGAAAATGATTTGTGACCAAATTTAATGGTCAAACTGCCAAAAAAGCTACCGAATGTTTGCATGAATATTTTCGGCTGAATAACTTTGTTCAGAATGGTCAATCGGCCTAATTTTGGTTCCATTCAGCTCTTAGAGAGACGCTTAGAATCAGCTATTTACTGCTGTCCTTGGTGGGGGCACTATTTGGGTTGAAGAAACGTTTATTTGGTAGCTTTTTCAACCCATTTTCGGTAGTGAAAACAAATGGGGAATACAATATTCAGAAAAACAAAATATTAATATTTGGTTAAATTATTTGGCCAAATATACAAATTAAAATTTACAATATTCAGAAAAACAAACTATTAATATTTGGTTAAATTATTTGGCCAAATATACTTTTGAAAAATGACTAATAAATTGTAATGCAAAAAACAAAAATTGGCTCTAAATTATTTATTATTTTTTCCAAAATTTTTGTGACTACTTGGCCAAACATTTGGTGGCCAAATTGCTGTTTACGTGTTCCATTTGGGTGGGCCCATTTCATTGAAATGGCTCCTCGAGGAGGAAGGAAGGAACTCGTCGTAAACAGACCAGACTGAGACTGTGCTCGGGAATAATTGACTTGATTTTGGCATTCCAGTCAAACAAGAGTCGCGTGATAAAGAAGCGAGCTCATATGGCCCATGGAAAGGGATCAATTATAAATTATAATTAAAATTTCATTTTTTATTAACATTTTTCGTTTAAAATATTTTCAATTTTAACTCAAAATAAAAAGCCATTTTAGGCTTAAACTAACTTGGGTGTGGCACAAGTTTCAAATAATGGGAATTTAAAACCATGTGCTAAAGATGAACAGTGCATTTGGGAGACTGGGAGGAGTCTTTGAGAAGCTAAATTCGGGCCTTTACTTTTATTGCGTGGCCGTAACTCGGAAAAGGCTTCAGCTCAAAACTTGAATAAGAGGTGGTCGGACAATTGGGCATCAGACAAAAAAAATTTTTAATTTCTCGCAAAAATTCATAGAACTACATGTTAGGTTTAGACATAAGCTTAATCATAAGCATAAGCATAAGCTTGCCTAGGCTTTAAGCCAAAATAGCCCACTTGGTTACACCTTTGTTTTTTGAACTGGTGCCCAATTGTCCGGATTTCCGGTGCCCAATTGTCCAAAATTATCTGGTGCCCAATTGTCCGGTAATCGAATAAGATGCCTTTTTCTCCCATCTAGCTCTGTCCACTGCCAAGTTATGAGAAATGCCCCTCGATCGCAAACGACATGCAACGTCATTTAGTTGGATTCCAGTTTTTGAGGATTGGCCACAATTTTATTTTTTTAATACCTATAAAATGAGTGAGGACCCACCGTCTGAGTTCGCGACATCCGCCGCAAGGGCTCTCCTGAGTGGCGGCGTTTGGGCCCACTGGGCCATCGCCACTCGGCGCTGCAGCAGCCGAAGAGTCCAACGCCATCATCAGTGAAGCGGAATGGTCGCGTTGCTGCTTCTCCATGGCATTCGATTGATCGTCACCTGATTTGATGAAAACAAATTACCTAAATATTAAACCAAACATATTTTTTTAATCAAAATTTAATGCAAGTGTTGCATGCGTCAAACTGGAACTGAACATCAACTAATTGAAACATTTGGATGTGGAAAATTTGCAAAATGAATTTTCCTTTTTGATCAGATTTCTCAGATCTACATATTCATAGATTTAATTTTTACAAAATAATTTTCCATTTAAAAATTAATTTTTTAAACGCAAAAACAAAAAGAATGCAATTTAGCCCGATAGCTTTGAAATGAACAATACATAAATATTTTAAAATTAAATGTTTTTATAAATTTCGATTAAAAATCAATTTTAATTATAATTACTTTGTTGGGCGCCGCCCTGTTGTGCAGTATTGTTGGCGCCGTGCATTCGCTGGCGTTGCAGGAGCAGGGCGCTGAGCGCGGCAGTGGTCGCTCCGCTGGCCGTGTTGTTGTTTCCGTCACTGGTTTGCGGCGCACCGGGACCGCCTTTGATTTGCTGAAAATTTGTGAAAATTGCTTTATTTGTTATATCAAATTTTTAAAAATAAAATTTCGCGATAATTTAAATTGTACTAAGTAATTGGCCATTTCTATTCAATCAAGCACGCTTCTGTGCCAATGGTTTTGAGGGGCCATAACTCAGCCAAATTTGAGGCTAAAAATGTGAATGAGATGTCATTGGAAAGCTCAAAGTGAGCACAATCCAATGGCCTGTTCATCTCTGGGTTCGGCCAAGAATTGGCCAAGTTATGGCCAAATGTTTGAAAAAATCGGCTAATTTCCTCCATGTCAGATCAAAATCAAACAGAGCTCAGTCAGGCGCCAGGAATTGCAATCAAATCTGTGAAGATGATAAGTCAGATCAGCATGCTTAGATCACAAAGATCAATCTGTGAAGATAAGCCATATCAGCATTCTAGATCAATTGGTAGATCAATCTGTGAAGATAGGCCAGATCAACATATGCTTAGATCACTAGATCACAGAACTGAGAAGAGTCCGAATGAAATGTCCATGATTGATGTTGGTGGCAGCGCTGGAATGGGACGCGCGCAATGAATGACCATACAGCGCCGCCGATTTGCGGCGGTTTTGGGAAAAGTATTGGGGCGGGGATCGGATTGCGCAAGGTCGGGCAGCCAGTTGTGCCCCGGGCGGCCGCTGGTGGTGGTGGGGCCGATCATGACACCGACCACACAGCACAGCAGCAGAGGGGACGAGAACAACGCGCTGCTGAAAGTGAGCGCCGCCGCCACTGGGAGGGGTCGGAGGCGCACACACGATCTCATCGCAACAGTCCACTACACACAGCGGCAGTGGAGGCGGATGATATGCACCATATGCATGTACTATGATGGCTTGATGGCTGATGGGGGTGCTGCCCCTCGCCAAATCAACGCCTGCAACGCCTGCCTGTTTGCACGCAAACGGGTTTTTTGTGCACCACACACGCACAAATTGCGCCATTGCCGGCCGCCGCCGCCGCCGCCGCCGCCGCCGCCGCCGCCGCCGCCGCCGCCGCCGCCGCCGCAACAATGTGCGCGACGTTGTGAAATGGATATGTGCGTGTGTGATGCCCCCTATTGGGTGGACAGTGGACACTGAGTGGACATAGCGTTGCGCAAAAATGAGCGCCAGCCGACCCGTGGTGGTGGTGGTAACTGGTCGCAACGAGTCCGCGCGATCTCGCAATAAATGATCCCGCTGCCTGCTTCATCCATTGGAGCACAACCAGAGCGAGTTGAAGTGCACTTTCATTTAGCATTTTCAATTTGACATTTTCAAATTTGGGAAGTAGGCTTTACCTTGAGATTGAACTGATGGAATATTTGACGATATGATCTAAGGAAAAGACTATTGGTGGGTAAGACTTTTGACGGGAAGATTTTAAGGGAAAAGAGAACTGGTGGAATACTTGATGATCTAGGAAAGAAGAAGACTTTTGGGGGAAGAGATGAAGAAGATTGAAAAAGGACAAATATATTTTATATGTACTAGGGAAGAGATGCTCAGATCAACTTTTGAAAACCTCAAAAAGAAGGAACGAACAATTCGCCTGAAGAATTAGACGGAATAGATGAGGCAGAAGAAAGGATAAATTAAGGAAGAGAACGGGGAAGAGAATGTGTTGATATCAATGAATTTTGGAAATGAGAAGTGCGATGAGATGGAACGAGGGGATGCTACATTCACTCGCCGTACCAAACACCAACCCACAGACACCAGATTGCCTGCCGCGAACCACAAAAACACCTTTGGTGGCCTACAAAACCGAGCTAAAATGGCGCCAAATGGGCTGGGCAGAGCATTATTACAACGCCGGGATTATATGTGCAATTTAATGGAGAGGAAACGAGATGAGGGAAATGAAGAAGACGAGAATGAAAGACAAGAATAATACAAGAATAGGAAGAGATGTGAGACATAGATTGAAGTAGAAATGAGTATGCGCAAAAGAAGTGATGAGGAAGAGATAAGGAGAAATGAAGAGGAAGATTGAATGAATTGGAAGAGAGGGAAATGAAGAAGAGGAGAATGGAACAAGAATAGGAAGAGATGTGAGTTGTGAGACATGGAGATGAGCAGGACGAAAATAAAAAAGTGGAAGAGACGAAGATGAAAAATTTGGATATGCGTAAATGAAGATGAGAAGAAAAATAAGAAGAAAGGTTAAAGCAAGTTGATGAGATGAAGAGTAGAAATATTTGTAAAGAACCAATCGTCGAATGAGGAAGAGATAAGAAGCCCAAATATCAATTTTGAGCTATTCGCAGCACCAATTTTCGTACAATCTTGCGACGAAGTGGTTCGTGCTGGGCTGGGCTGGAGTGATTATCCATTTCCGCAATTCACAATTCCAATTCTGCTTATGTATGTGATTCGTTCAGTGCTGCGCTTCCCGAGCGCATCGCATTTGCACATTGCTTTCAGCGGCCAAGAATGGGACCCTTTGGACGCACTTTGGCCATTCAATTCTCGCATTTCTCGCACACATTTTTTTTGCATATTGCATTCTCCATTTTAGTCAGCGGAACGCGTAAAAACAGGTCATAACGTTGATTAGCCAACATTAGTCCGTCTGATAAGGCAGAATAGGGTTAGGGGATGTCTGATAGATTTGGATTGGATTTGGCGAGTTCCGATCAAACATGTTAGACCCTATTATAGATCAAATGAGCTCGGATCAGATCGTTAGATAACTTAGATAACTTTCATTTCAGAAGAAAATGTTGTTCAGTTCATGCATCTTGGTCTTGGCTCATCGGAGCTTTGGGCAATTGGGGGATTGACCAAATATCGCCAAATGTTTGAAAGTCGTGGACTTTTGGCATTTTTTGGCCATAGTTTGGCTCAAACTGGTCCAATCAATTCCCTCCCAAATGCCATTTTGTAGAGCTTTCATAGCTCCATTCAATCACTTTTGGGCTCTCTCTTCTAGCTCTATCCATTGCCAAGTTATAGCCTCTCAAACTGCCCCCGGTCTCCCAAACGACGTGTACCCGAGAGGAAGGTCCCTCGTTTGCATTTCCCCATTCGTCCACTGGTCCATTCTCCATTCCCCGTCCATTCCAGTGTCCATTCCTCCCTCCATTTCCCATTCCCGTGGCGCGGGCGCTGGCGGCCATTTTCCATTCCATTTTACTTTCAGAGGCTGGCCATCGCCGCCCGCCGCTCTCCGCGAATGGATGACCGAGCGGCGGCGCGCTGCGCCTCGAGAATGGGGAGCGCCGAGAGCGGCCGCTGGCCGTTGCCCTTCGGAATGGGGACTGGAAACAGGAAAGAGCGATGCAAAATGAAAATGTGTACAGCGCAGAGAATGGTGTGACCAGGCCACACTAAAAGTGGCCGCTGGGACGGACCCTCGGGACCGCTCGGGAAGCGCCTCCCGATTGCGTAACCCAGGGCAGCCGGGACAAAAGAGTGGCGGCCACACGCCGGCCGGCCGGCTTAAAGCGAGAAATTGGCCTCCAAAATTTTTCATTCAGAAGAGGGCTCAAAACGATTTGAACGCAGCCTAATGTTGTCTTTGTCCAAGATTGCTTAGAAGCAAGCATTACTTTTTTGACTAACTAGGTGATACATATGTTTTGGATGACTTAATATAGATAATTTGTCAGCTTAAGCGGTCTGAGCTGGCCTAGAAATATAGATGTTGATCTAAGTTGTTTAAGATATAAGAATCTTAAGCTTATTTCCTTTATACTAATTAGGCACTTTAGATGTGATTCTGTAGTAGAAATATAAGTTTAGAAATAAGCCTAAGTTAAAGTATAGGCTTTAGATATAAGCCTAAGTTGAAGTATAGGCTTTAGATGTAAGCCTAAGTTGAAGTGTAGGCTTTAGCTTAGAATCTTTGTACTAATTTAGATAAAAGCCAAAAGTTAAAATGTAGCTTAGGCTTAGAATCTTTGTAAGATGCCCAAGTTGAGTTGACTTTAGGCTGGTTTAGCCGTACAGCAAATTGCTTAGCTTAAAGCTCCGATATTTGTACTTTACTTAAGAATTACTATTTTTACTTAAGCTTTATTTTTGATCGCTTATTATGAGCAGTCAAATATTGTTGCACATTTTTATTATAGTTTTGGGCGGTCCCCCACTTCCCAATTGTGTTGCATTTTGCGTGGTCAAATTTCTCGCGGCGGCGGCGGTTGCCCAGAACGAGGAGAGCAAACAGAGACAGGAGAGAGTCCATATTCCATAATCATGCAAAGAGCCCGGTCCAGCCGTCCACTCTTTGGAGCAAAGGGAATGAACGAGCAAAGCGATAAGAGTGGAAAGGCGTCGATGGAAGAAATTGCAACGGGGGGGGGGTCCAATCGGCTCAACAAATTTATAATAATATTTGCAATTTGATCGGTTGAGAAATATCAAGAATTCGAAAATTGATTAGGTATAAATTTTTGAATTAAAAATTTGGAATTAAAAAACTAATAGTTACCTAGCTTATTAAAATATAAAATTGGAATTTTTTGAATGAAAAAGATGCAGTTTGAACAAAAATTGAAATAATAAATTGGATAAATTTTACACTTTTGCAACCACTGTTCGAAAATTTAGAATGTTCTTAAGAGTAAAAAATTTAAATTTTCAAAATTAATTCTAACAAAAAAAACAATTTACGCAAAATGAGCTTTCAAATTCCATTTTTTGCGCATACTAACTAACATCAAGCTTCATTTAATTTCACAATTTTGTGCCATTCAATTTACTAAGATATTTTTACATCATTCAAATTTTTCCACAAAACGCACGTCCCCCGTTTGCCTCATTCGGCGAACGACATTTTTCTCTTCTCGGCTCTCGTCTAGTGCTTCTGGACAGCCGCTGCTGGCTGAGCAGCTCTTTCAGTTGGGAGGCGGCTGGCACCACTGACCAGTGGGGGGAAGGAACGAGTGACGGCCGTGGCCGACCGGCGGGAATTCCCGCGGCCGCGGCCAAAGGCTAGCCAAACAAAAATTGCAGCAGCAGCGCCCAATGGGGCCCGGGGAGCGCTCTTCCGCGCCATGCACACACACACTCCCGTTGAGCGTTTGCATCGCTTTGAGCGTTTGCAGCGAGTGGCCGCCGGCCGGCGGCTGCTGCTATTTTTAGACGCATCCAAACAGCCCTCAACTGCCCTCAACTGTCCCCTCAACTGCCGCCGTCCCCTGGTGCCCCCACTCTCGCCTCTCTCGGCTGCTGCTGCTGCTACGAATGATTGCACAACGAGGAGTATTGCTGCCAGCGCCGACCCAAAGTGTGTGACCGATGGCCTTTGCGTCAGTCCGGACGCTCGGCCGGCCGCTGTTCTGCGCTTCTGCTGGCCTGTAGTCGCTATATGGGGTACATGCCGTTTGGGCGATGCGTGCCTTTGAGAAGTTATAACTTGGCAGTGGATAGAGCTAGAAGAAAGGTCCCAAAAGTGGGGATTGGATAGACCTGTGGAAGCTCCACAAAATGACAATTGGGTTGAAATTGGTTGGTTCAGTTTGGGCCAAGTTATGGCCTGTTTCGGCTATGTATAAACAATCGCTTTTTGTTCTCTCCACTCGTTGCATGTTCTCTCGCCTCTCACCTCTTGTGCCTTGTTTCTTGTTCAGTCGTGGTGACCTCGCTTCTTCTCGAACATGGGCGCGTCTGCCTTTCAATATGTTTAAAAGGAAGAATTCCGTGCTGGGTCATTAAATGGGCGTTTGTCAAAAAACACGCCAAATTCCAAGCCAGCAAAACATTCTTTTTGGCAGGCAAGTTAGTTTATCTTAAATCTTAGCTTAAAGTCCTTAAGCTAAGCTTGCCTAGGTACTAAGTAAGTTAAACTTTTTGTCGGAACAGAAGCTAACAGGATTTTGTAAAAATTTAAAATTATGAACGTCAACCATCATTCTCTCCATGTACTACACTCCAATTATGACCATTTTTGGCGTCAAATTCTTCCCGCATTCTGTTACTAACAAGAATAAGTTAGCCTCTTTCAGCCATTCTTCAGCTTATTTTCGCTTTCCCATTCCTTTTTGGGGCCTTTCTTTTCGGCCATTTCTTGGCCATTCCCGCCTTCTCTCTGTTCATTTTGCAGGCATTCTCTTGCTGGGATACCCTCTCCAAGGGGCCATCCATTTGCCCTTTGGCCACACATCCGCTGTCCGACGGCAAGAAGCCGCTGGACCTTTGCGGACCTCTATGGGCCTCTCCGGTCTTTCTAGTCTCTCTGCTGAACAGAGGCTGCCTCGGCTGGTCGGGCGCTCGTTTCATTTTGAGCGGACAATGGCCGGCCGGCCGCCATTGAAGGCTGAAGGCACCGCCGCATTGGTCATTCTCTGTGGCCAAGAGAGAGTCATGTGTTGAGACTGGGCATTGGGCAATTGGCGGAATTCGTGTGCTGCGGCGGCGTCCCCCGAGGGGAATGCAAAAAGAAAAGAGAAAACTCATTTCGGTCAGCCGCCGGATGGCCGCAGCCGTCCCTTAGCCTTGGCCAGAGCTTGGCCTGGCCATATGGCCGCACATTTTTTGAGCCGCCAAAATGGCCAAGAAAATGGAAAAATAGGACGGCCAAATGGCGACCAATTGGCCACAAGAGGGACAAAGGGACGCCGGACGGACGGGCCAATGTGGAGCGCCGTTCGGCTGGCAGCCGGCTGGCTCCAAGAGCGGTCCATTTTATTACGAAGGAAACCCAAGGAAACCGAAGGAAACGGGGGGCAAGAACGAGCATTCGCCCATCGGCCGATGGGCGCCGACAGAGACAAATGGATGCGGTCTTGGGAGTCGAATGGACGAAGCAAAAATAGTAGTAAAATTACGAAACGAACAAAAAAGGAAGGGAATTAAAAATTAATTTAAAATTGCGTCAAAAATTGAGTAAATGAGAAAAAGAGGTTTGAGTCGACTGGAACGGTCCGTTCTTCCGTTCACATATTTGGGTGAAGGGCGATTGGATGCGAAGATAAATTTGTCAAAATTTGAGAGCGAATGTGAAGGGCGCAAAAACGACGGATCAAAATCCCCCTTCATTTGGCCTTATGCTCGGAATTTTTGTTCTTGCTCACAGTGTGTTTGAAAGTGGCATTTTTCGACTCGAATTCGGTTCTACTTTGCTACTTAAACGGCATCAAATAGTGAAAACTGGAAAGTGCGAGATGAAATTTCCTAGCAGGCACGTTTCAGTACAAGGAATAAGCTAGAAGAGAGATCCCAAAAGTAATTGGATTGACCAAGGGAAGCTCTATAAAACTATTGCATATTTGGGTTGGAATTGATTAGTCAAGTTTGGGGGCAATTTTCAGTCTCAAAGTTTCTCAGCATTCTTGGTCTGGGCTTAGTAGACTTTTAGGCTTGCTAAGGCCTTTGTTTAGGCTAAATTACCGTTTGAAATTTGAATGTATTTGGGTGTGAAATTTGAGCAGAAAAATTAGCAGTCAAAGAATTTGCAAATTATCAGTCAAAGAATTGGCACACGCGAATAAATGGGAACGGCGATTGGGGGTGCCAAGAAGCGAAGTTCGACGCGCTTTGGACACTAAAAGGACAGCAGCAGAGCGTCCTGTGATCGGAGCCCATCCACATTCGATCGCTTTTATTTCGGCGCGCGCAACGAAAGTGAATGTGCGAATTTGGGGGCGGAGGGCACTGGAATGGAGGTGGGGAAAGTTCCCCGCTCTTCGGCTGTCTCGCCTCGTCAAATCGGAAATCGCGGCGCGCGCACGGGCAATAATCGGCCGTCGTCCGGTGTCGGGAAGAGTTGGACTGCGCACACAAAATTTGCATTGCAGCCAGCCCCCCAGCCAGCCAGTCAGCCCCATTGTGTCACTGCCCACACAGAGCACACATTTGGGTGGCGCTGCCCTCGAGCCCTCGAGCGGCGGCGGCGCAATCGCCAATCGCCGAACAACCAGTTCTCTGGAGCACTGGACGATTGACGGGCGACGGCCGACTGGGGGCTGGCTGGCGCTCGTTCCCAGATTCCCAGTTCTGCGCCGCTGTCCAGTTGGCGGCGGCGCCCGTGGACCGCGCCGATGGAGGGATGAATTTGTGTGTGTGTGGAACTTTCGCTAAACTTTCGTCGCTGAACTTTCGCTGGACTTTCGCTTTCGGCGCGCCTTCCGCCACTGCGCTCCCCCAGCCCTCCCCCCCTCCTCCAAATGGTCGGCCGATTTTACGAGTGGCGCTGCGCAAAATTTGAAAAATCGCGCCGCGCTGCTGCAGACCCCTCTCATCTATTTATATGCGCGTGTGGGGGGGGGGGGGACTTCTCCATTCCATTCCTGAGTGGAGACGATGATTTCCATACAAAAGCAAAATGGATGTAGTACTTGGCTGAGGCAAATTTGATTAGTGATTACCCATTGCTGATATGAATTTTAATACATTTGGTTTGAGCAGATCACCGATCTGTTGAGTGTGATCGACAAAACTCATTTGACTCAATCATATCAAACACTTCATTTGACTTGATTTGGCTTAAAAGACATTTGATTTATCTCCTGACTTTGAATAGACACTCCTAGACGATCGGTTAATTGATCCATCACTACTGCAACCGATTTGATTGTATTATATATCACACATCACTGGACTTGGACTTGCTAAGATTTGATCCCAACTTGATCAAGTCTCTAACGAATTTCGTCCTTAGATTTTGATCTTGATCTGACCCCAGACCCAGACTCCAGTGCTGCGCTCGGCTCAGGAGTCAAATTTTGAAAAAGGGGCCGAAGCCGAAGTCAGACTTGCACAACATCGACTGACAATTTGAGTGGTGGAGAGCTAGTGGTAGGGAGCCAGCTCTCTAGTCAAATTATAATACGAATATTTGGTATCATTCAATATGTTTGAATGCGGGCGGAAAAGTTTTATTTGCAGTGCCATTTTTGAGTGAATATGGATAGTCGGATTGAAATTTAATATCTCTAATTTTTCATTGCTTTAGTTTTTTTAAGGAAGAAAGTTCGCTTCGAAAAATTCTTCCTTCAAACATATTGAACAACAATTCGGAGTTTTATCCTTTATCTGCCTTTTGATCTGTTCGCAATCGAACAACCCTGTGCGGGTCTGTCTGGTTCGCGTTCACTAGATGACGGATGGACCGCCGACGGAACTTTCACCAAATACATAAATTTCACTCTCGTTCGCCCACTCGTTCGCTGGATTTTACGACTGGAGCGCAGGGCACTTGGAAAATTGCGCTCAGCACGCAGATTTGAATGGGAGATGATGGAACGGAACATGTGGGTGGATGGATATTCGAACAAGGGAGGAACGGAAGAAGAGAGATGCAGATGTGAGATGGACTCTCATTTGGAATTTGAGCGTGGAAATTGGAATGCAAAATGCAAATGCTGCCATTTGAGTGAGGCATTGAGGGATCAGATAGGAATTGACACGTTTTACGAAAAATAGTTTTCGAAAATGTATCGATTTTTTTGGCAAAATGTTAGTCGCGCTTAAATGATTAGAATTAATTTTTTATATATTTTATTTGATTTCTGTTTTAAGGATGCTTAGCATTTTTTGTTTGAAATTGCAGCTATCGCGGGATGGGCCATTTCGGCGCCTAATTTTAAGAAAATGACGCAAAGCTAATTGGTGAACAAAGTGCCACATTTGATAGCCAATATCAGAGGCTATCTGGGCCAATGAAAGAGTTGGGGACTCGTTTGGCCAAACCACTCCAAAGTTTGGGCCCAAAGACTGGTCCCAACTGGGCCCATTTGGCCTGAGTTCAATCAAAAAATCATAACTCAAGGATTTGGAAGCCAATTTGAATGGACTCTTTTTGCCCAAATAGCCACCATTGTTGGCCATCCAATGAACCAATGGCCATATTTATGGATCTCAAAGGTTAACCAAGTTATGGCCCAAAAATATGAACTTGGCAAGAAAATGACCCAATAATAATTTTCTAATTTTTTTAAAATTTTGTATCGCTCTAAAACTGCTAAGACGCTGTTGCGAATTGGATGGGGAACTCAATGGACAGTTGGGAGAAGAGTGGCGATTGGAGCAGCTGGACAGTCGTTCGGGACTGGCCGCGGCTGGCCGCAAAATGTGCGCTGAGTGCAAAATCGGAGAGCGCCGGGATGGGAAAGGGTCCGGGCGCTGGGAACGGACAGATGGGACGAACGCGGTGGGGAAAGCGGAGATATTGCGCCCAACGCCAGAAATGTGTCCATTCCATCCACCTTTCGCACAGCCGGCGCCGCGTCTGTTTGCATTGTACGGACACCAAAGGACCCCAAAGTGGTGGTGTCCCTTTGAGTTCTCCACTGTGACTGACTGACTGGTCAATTCGCCGCGATTATATTGGAATGGGAACGCCCCACACTTTTCAAATATGATCAAAATTATAATGCCAACTCAAGCCACAATCAATTTGATCATTTCAGTTGATCTCGCCGATCATAATCGGTTGATCAACTGAAAAATCTGATCTGTCTGATCAACAGATCAATCTAATCTGATCGGAACTTTTGATCAGAATGGACCAAAAATCAGTCGCCCAGCTTGATGGTTTTCATTAATAGATCAACGGAATTTGTCTGATCAAACAATTGGGGCCAAACAGATCTGATCAGAGATCAGAAGAAGCGATACAATTTGGACAGAAGATGCCATATGAATCTGATCAATAGATCAAAGGAAAACGAGTCTGATCCATAGATCAATTTGTGAGGAAACGAATCTGATCAGTAGATCAATTTGTGATGACCAAAAACTGAGGAATGGACGGGATCAATGATCAACTGAGAAATGAACGTGATCCACGATCAACTGATCAATGGGATCTGATCAAATCATGTCATTGGATCAAAATTGGACACATGAATTGAACGCTTTTTTTGCAATCTAAAGCAGCAACTTGGCTGTTGTGAGTAGTGGATATTTGTGCGGGTGGTGAATGGAACAAATAGACGGGGGAGCGCTCGAGCAGCCATTTTATTGCGCGCAGCGAGGGGGGACCGGATGGACGCAAAAATGCGAACAACAAATGGGCGCGCGGCGGAACATGTTCTTTCGGCGGAGGCGGCTGTCCGTTCATCGGCTGTCATAATCGACTGTCCCATGTGACAGCCGATGACCACAAAGCGGCCGCGGCTGGGAGCAGAAAAAGTGCGCTCGCGCGCGCGCAATTTGGCTGTACAATCGCTCATTTTGTGCGCGATTGTTCTTTTTGTTTTGGGCGAGCCCAGACTGATTTCACAATGCACAACACACACACACACATCTATGCTATTTCGGGAGCGGAACAAATATTATAAATGTTTTTTGAAAGCGGATATTAATCTCCCCAATAAAAATCTCTATTTAAGAGTCAATTGAACATTGAATGAGGCTATTTTATATTTAGAATTTAGTATAGGAATTTTGAAAAAACTTTAATAAGTTAAAAATCAGATTTTGGGTAAGATAAATCAGAGAACTTTAAAATCGATTGTATTATTTTTTGTCTTCTTGAAAGAAAAATTTGGTAGTTAAAATTTAGATTAATTAATTTTCGGATAAGATTAATTCGCTACCAAAAGTGGTTGTTGAAAAAGGCTACCAAATGTTTGTGTGAATATTTTAGGCTGAATAACTTTGTTCAGAATGGTCAATCGGCCTAATTTTGGTACCATTCCATTCGGCTCTTAGAGAGACGCTTCGAATCAGCTATTTACTGCTGTCCTTGGTGGGGGCACTATTTGGGTTGAAGAAATGCATTTATTTGGTGGCTTTTCAACCAACTTTTGGTAGCCAATTAATCCACTCGCTTAACATTTGCGCTTGCTTCGCTTGCCTGTTGCAGCATGGCCAGCAAGTAGTGCTGCGGCGACTGCTGGGCCGCCGCCGCCGCCGCCACATTTTGGACTAGACCACTGGCGACACTATTGTTGTCCACTGGGGCCGCCACAGATGAGCCAACGCGATGGAACGCCGACGGATGGTGGTCGCTGTTCAGCTGCTGCGGCACTTGCTCACCAATTTGGGGGCGTTGCTGCTGCTGCTGCTGTTGGGAGGTCCTGAAAAATGGCTATTTTATTTGGCGCATGGAAATGGCAATGGACCGGTGAAATTATAAGTATAAATAGATTGGGATCAATTGTGACATATTGGCACAGACATTTTGTCACATTTTTTCTTGATTGTTCTTTTGGCACAAAAATCGATTTATCTGCAATCATTCGACTCTTCTCGACGAGCAGAGCCGAAGCATACTAACTTAAGTTACGCCTAAAAGCCTAACATTAGCCAAAGCCTCCAAGGTTAAACTTGCGCTCTCTACTCCGATGTCTACTTAGTACCAACATTTTTGACATTGTGTTTGTTGGTCAATTTATCAAATACAATATTTTAATTAGCCTCCTAAAGTGTTGAGTCTAGGCTTAGGCTTAGCTTACTTAGTTTAGCTTAGCCCACTCTGTCTAAGCTTAAGGAGTAGCTTATCTTAAAGCCTAAGCATAACCTCTTAACCTAACGTCTGGCAGTCACTTTTATTTTGCCAACAGAATGTGGACGAACTGTTTTACTTGCTCTCCTAATAGAAATGATTGTCAAATATTGATGCAAAAATTTGATAGCGAATTAATCCTATCCGCACCTCTTTACGTCTTTACCAACAGAAATATGCAAAATGTAACTTATTTGATTGATGAATGACATACCTATAGGTACCTATATTATATTTTAGTCAGTCAATTAATCTACCAACAAACATTTCGCCAAAGATGAAAATAGCGTGTACCTACTTAAAAGTAGGAGGTTTTTGGCAGATTAGTATTTTCTCTTATATTTTATACCTACCTATACATATATATGTCTTGTGACGAGAAATCGCTTTACCTATTGTACCTCCTATTGACCGTGCTAGGTCATCAGTTAAAAAGTGCAACATTGTGCATCAGTTAAAAAGTGCAAAATGTAAACTTAGCTTAGCTTAAAGTTTATCTTACTAAGCTTAGTTCCTAGGTACTAAGTTGGTAAGTCGGCTAAGCTTACCTAGGAACTAAGCTTAGTAAGCTAAATTTAAGCTAAGATAAGTTTACATTTTGCACTTTTTAACTGATGACATAGCACCCCTATTGACTAAAAATTGAATGTGCATTCAATATTTGCGGTGAAAAATCCATTTTTGGCAAGGAAAAAATTCAAATTTATTCAAATTTAAGCGCCCAAATTCCCCACAGACCTGTAGGCGATTTGAACGGCCTGTTCAGCGACCGAGGGCTGCTGCTGCTGGGCCAGCGCCAGGCCGCCGCCGGCTGAGGAGTTGACGACCGGCGCAATTTTGAAAGACTTTTGGGGTTGAGGGAACGAAGAATGGAGCAATTAAAAACGCCAAAATTGAGTGAAAGAAGCTCAATCCCAGCCAAGGCCAGCAGCACTCATTTGAGCCGCATTCCAATTTCCAAATCTTCTAAAATAAAGTTTAAAAATTTAAAATAAAAATTGAATCAAAATTGATTAAGCACAAATCAAAATTTTGTATAAAATGTATCAAAATTCAAAAATTTTGAAAAATCTATAAAGCGATTAATAAATGTATAAAAATCGATAAAATTTAAAAATTTGAAAATGTGTGAAATTTTATTTTCTTAGAAACGATCGCAAAAGGCTTGAGAAACAAAAGTAAGAAAAATCGCGTAAAAACAGAGGTCCAATAGTCCAAATTTGTTTTAGCCGTCTAGCAAAGCACTGAAGCACTGATCACGCACACAATATGTGTAAAATGAAATGTCATTGGCCACAAAAGTGGATGATGTTTGATGTAAAAAGGCCAAAATAAGCGCCGCCGGCGATTGCATGCCCCTACAATGTGCTCTTCGCATAATATTTGCTTCAACCCGAAGAAATGTGTCTGATATTTTCTGCCAGCCGGTCCGGCTGGCAGCTAAAAAAGGCTAAAATAAGCGCCCGCGATTGGTCGCATGCAAAATGCCCATGCAAAGGAAACATGTTTGCTTCAACCCAAAAATTGGCTTTTGAGCCGGCTGGCAGCATTTAACACAATACGCTCATTTTTTTGTGCCAGCCGTTTTTCGATTTGGCGCATCATTTCAGAGTGAGGTGTGTCACTCAACGCGGGGGGCAATTCTGGAGAGCAAAAAGTAGGTATGCGTGAATGGACAACTGGACTGCTGCCAGCCGTTTGATTGGGGCGTGGCCGGCTGGCAACAAGCGGCCTCAGCATTTGTGCCCCAACATCCATCAGTTTGTCCCCTGAATGTCCGTGCAATGGTCACCCCTTGGCGCCCAGAGGGTTCGTGCCAGCCGGCGCTTGTCCATGCCTAGTGCCAGCCGGCTGGCCAGTGTCCACCGGGAGCGCCCTCTGGCCATGACAGGCCCACCAGAGGGACGAGAGCTTTTTGCGGGAAAATGTGTGTGTGCAGTGCAGTGTCGTCGCTCATGTGCAAAATGCGGGCGCCAAAGGGGAATGGACAGCAGCAGCAGCAGAGGGAAGAGGGCAGCCCCGGCGCTATTGAGCAATAGCCCCCCCCCCCCCCCGCGGTCCAGCTGCCCCGCCCATTCCCAATGAGAGAGTGAGCGGCGGCCGCCAGCGTCCGTCCACTCGTTGAAAGGGATGGGCGAAATTGACGCGAGCGGCGAACCGAACTCTTGCGGGGCACGGAGTGTGTGGGAATGAAGGGAAGTCGGCCGTCGGCTGGCAGCAAGAAGGGATAGCGCTCGGCTGGCTACAAGGGCGGGGACAGCAGCAGCCCGGAGCCCAGCAACGAGAAAGTGGACGCTCGGCTGCCAGCAGCCACAGAGTGGACGACGAAGGGCTCTCTCGGCTGGCAGCACAAGGGACACACGCCGGGACCGGTTGGGGCAGTGGAGAAGGCAGACAGAGAGAAAGCTGGCGGCAAGGAAAGGAATGGGGGGGGGCAGTCAGAGTGGACGGGGCTGGCAGTAAAAGTAGTAATAAGCTGGCAACAGCGGTGAGAGAGAGAAATGAATGAGAATGAGAGAGTGAGTGTGGATGGACGGCTGGCAGTAAAAATGGGGACGCCTCACGGCTGGAAACGAGAGTGGACGACGGAATATTGGCCAACCGGCTGGCAGCAAGAGGGACGGCTGGCAGCAAAAACTGGGGACGGCTGGCAGCAGTGCAAAGGCCGATTCAGCGACCACAGCGGCGGCGGCGCGGGACAGAGAATGGCGGGCGGATTCCATTCGGCGGGGCGAGCGGCCAGTGAGAACGTAATAAAACGCGATAAGCAAGACAAAACGAGTAGAGTGGACACACAGAGGCGGGCAGAGGCACGCCACACAGAGAGTGAAGTGGGAACTGGGAAGTGACCAAAAATGGGCTTTAGTTGAGCGTTGGAAATGAATGTGAAATTGGCAAAAAAGAAATGTATAAAATAGAACATTTCTAGCGATGCAATCTTGGTATCATTTTTGATAGTTATGGAATGGTCAGAAGTACTTAGTAAATGATCTGATCAGAGGGGAAGGGCCATTTCCGCGCCAAATTTTAAGAAAATGAAGCACCGCTAATTGGTACCTGAGTTCACTCAAAAAATCATAACTCAAGGATTTGGAAGCCAATTTGAATGGACTCTTTTTGCCCAAATAGCCACCATTGTTGGCCATCCAATGAACAAATGGTCATTGCCCAATTCTCCGCACAAATCATTCGAGATATGCCACCAAAGTTTATGGCCACTTTCATAGTCAATTTCGAAATTTTAGACTCCCTAAAACATAAAAGTTATAGACTTCAATCCATATTCGTTTTACACATATTCCACTTTCGTCTTTCAGCGCACATCTCCGCCACATTCCTTGGGGTTCTGCTGAGCTTTATGCGCGCGCAAATGCAAATATTCTCATCCCCCTTTCTTCTGCTTGGTGCTCGCATTTCCGTCGTGCTCGAGTGACCGCTGCCACCGCTCGGCTGGTGGTCTTCAAATATAAATTTCGTCGCCGCTGCGCCCTTTGCGCAATTCCCCGTCGCTCTCACGCGAATGAGAATGGGTCGAAAGGGAAAGGATGAAAGGGGCAGTACAGAGGAAACTGGAGGCAGGCAAAGGGAACATGAAATTTTGGGGGCGTTTTAAGTTGCAAATTTTAAGTTTCAAATATTCACAAAATGTGAAACATGCTGACCAGTGGCTTAAGCTAAGTTAAGCTAAGCCTAGATTTAGCCTACAAATCAGAACCTCATTTGATCAGATCTGATCAATCCCAATTGATCAAACTCTATATGATTTCAACGATTAATGATTATTTGATTATCTAGTTAGTTCAGTTAAAATATAGATTGGACAGATCAATTTTGAAAAAATTACAAATCTTAATCCCAATGACTCAAAGGACACAACAATCTTGTGTTTGTGTGCAGTTTCCATCCGAATTCGAATTGGCGAGGCCGCACGAGGCATGATGACTTGACGAGGGTCAGCGCACGCCCTTGCATTCAAATTCAAAGATTCAAATTCGCTCATTCCCAATTCCACTCTCACGCCGACTGAAAGGGAAAAAGGTCGCCACCGCCAGCAGCATATGCAGCAGAGCGCGGTGCGCAAATGGGGGAACCCTGACCCCTGACCAGAGCCAGTGGTGGAGGGGTCGGCTGAAGGCTGAAGGGCGAATGGAAATTGGAAAGAGAGAGTGGAGAAGTATTGGTGGGAATGGGAAGAACCAGTTGCCGCTTGCTCGGTTGGGTCATCAACATCACGCTGTGTCGGTGCTATGTCATCAGTTAAAAAGTGCAAGTTCGGTCAACAATTAAAAATTGCAAGTTGGGGTCAACAGTTAAAAGTGCAAAATGTAAACTTAGCTTAGCTTAAAGTTTAGCTTATAAAGCTTGGTTCCTAGGTAAGCTTAGTTTAAATCTCAGCTTAAAGTTTTACTTAAGCTTCTAAGCTAAAATTAGGAATTAAGCATAAGCTAAACTTTAAGCTAAGCTAAGTTTACATTTTGCACTTTTTAACTGGTGCACAATGTTGCACTTTTTAACTCATGACCTAGCACGAGCTGGGTCCGCGTGGAGAAAGAAAAGCTGTGTCCACTCGCTGAGAAGTGAGAAGTGAGAACGAAGTGTGTCGTTAGGGCGACCGGGGCCCTTTGAGAAGCCACAACTCGGTCAAGACTTAAGCTAAAAATTTGAATCAGATGCCATTTTGAAGCTCAAAGTGTGCTCTATCTAATGATCTAATCATAGTCCAAAAATTGGCCGAGTTCTGGCCAAATGTTTGAAAATCATGGATTTTTGGCGTTTTTTGGTTATAACTTGGCCCAAACTGGTCCAATCTGATATTTCATTTGATTTTACACCTATTCTGCCTGACTTCGTCTAATCAGACACTTTTCCATTTGTAATTTGATCCGAGGAGTTTTGATCAGAATCTCATTAAAACAAACCATTTGATCAAACCTAACTTGATCCGATCAGCTGATCTGATCAGAATCAGTCCCCATTTTCGACAGTTTTGAATTTTGCTCAGATAAGATATTCTCAACAATCAAACAATTGATCAATTCTAACTTGATTCGATCAGATCTGATCAATTCTAACTTAATCCAATCAGATCGGAATCAGTCTCCAAGTCTCCATTTTTCGACTTGATCCATGTGTGCAAGGGGGAACCCCGTCCAGCATCAGGCGATGGTCGTTCTGTACGTGTGCTCAGCCAGAAGAGGCGAGGCGAGGAAAGGGAAGGGAAGAGAACAAAGAGAACCAGTTGCGCCATTTGGTCACTTCTCATTCGGGAGAGGCGCGCCCCTTTCTTCCGCCGGCGGGCGGGGGCTGGCTGAGTGCCTGCTGGCCCCCCGGTTGGAGCGGCGTCCGTCCGCCGACCGAGCAGTGGTGCCCCGCTGCGAGCAGAAGAGAGAGAGTGACCGCCGCCAGACCAGAAACCAAAGATTGCTTCACTTCAGCGGTAGCGGGACGCGGAATGTAGTAGTATTTTTATTTCTCTGACGCTGCGCTGTGTGCATGCCTGCGTGTGCGACTGGCGAGGGAATGGGCGAATGGAAAATGGAAAGGGAATGGAGGACCAAGGGACAGCCGGTCCGCTGGTCAGCCTCAGCCGGAAGGCGACTGGACACCACCGGCGGAAGCTCTTTTACTTCTCTTCCTCTCCTCTGCTGGCTCGCATCGCTTATGCAGAATGGACCAGCGAGAGCGAGCCGGAAGGCGACTGGACACCACCGGCGGAAGCTCTTTTACTTCTCTTCCTCTCCTCTGCTGGCTCGCATCGCTTATGCAGAATGGACCAGCGAGAGCGAGC
>VAHH01000040.1:40829-81360 GCA_013357305.1 Radopholus similis
ACAGCCGGGCATTGGGGATTCCCCAACAAAAATTTTAAAGGGGAATTTTAAAATTGAACACTAAAATTTAAACAGCCGGGCATTGGGGATTTCCCAACATAAATTTTAAAGGGGAATTTTAAAATTGAACACTAAAATTTAAACAGCCGGGCATTGGGGATTTCCCAACATAAATTTTAAAGGGGAATTTTAAAATTGAACACTATAAAATTTAAACATGAATTTTTGTGTCGGCAAAATAATTGCATAATTCAAAATGTTTGTTTCGCGAAATAGATCATCATTTATCCGCTGTTCCCGACGCCCCATCTTTAGTCTCTGTTGGTGTGATAAACCGGGAAAGACAAGACAATGGTCACGAACTTGGGAAAAACCACAAAAACTCCGAACTGTTTGGTTATTTGGAAATGATTTTTCGCCGAACTGAACCATATTGAGTGCGCAACACTTCGTTGACCCGCATCTTCAAATTCATTATTGCAACTCGCAAGAGATGGGGCGGCTGAGTGAATTGAGGCGAATTAAAGGAGACTCTGCGCTGGACAATTGTGTGGCTTAGTGGCGTTGGATGTGAGGGAAGAACTCGTTTTGGCGACGGAAATAGACCAACCAAGGAGGGAACAATTTTATAAAATTTTAAAGTCGAAATTTGAACGATTATTTTAATTTGAATTTGGTCTATCGGTCGGAATATCTCGCGATTTTCGATCCCCGAATTCCATATTTTTACATTTGTGTTTTTTAGTGATCTGTTCAAAAAATGTCTCGGGATCGAGCGGGAACATGACTAAAATCGGGATCGGGATCAAATGCCGAAAATCCGTTGTTTTCCAACATAAATATTTCATAGTAGTTCCAATTTTGGACATGATTATTGGTTAGCAAATAAAAATTATTCCATTTTTTTCTTCCAAATTTTTATGAATTTATTATTTATGTATTTCACTATAATTAAAACATCTTTTTCATTCCCCAATTGAATTGATTTAAGTCAAATGATTGTTCTCTTGTACCGTTTGTGGCGTAGAATTTGTGCATTCGCTGCCGCTCGGTCACCGGGAGTGGCTCCTCCGACGGCGCTGTACAACGAGGGGCCGCTTACCATTGCGGGACTGAAATGAAAATGCGCGATTGAATCGTGTTGATTCGGCGCCAGAATTTTTCTGTATCTTGAACGAAGGCAATCCAAGCAATGGCCCAAAAATTGGCCGTTATGGCTAAATGTTTGAAAATCATAGATTTTTGGCGTTTTTTTGGCCATAACTCGGCCCAAACTGGTCCAATCAATTCCATTCCAAATGCCATTTTGTAGAGCTTCCACAGCTCCATCTAATCACTTTTGGGGTCTCTCTTCTAGCACTGTCCATTGCCAAGTTATAGCTTCACAAAAAGCACCCGTCGCCCAAACGACGTGTACCGATCTGTGCCCAAGAGAGAGTTAGACCCGTTTCAGTTGAATAATAAACTACTGAATGGCAGTTTGATCACAAAATCTAATGAAATTGATGTTGATCCGAACTTAAACGATAGTGATCCTGTGATCAAGGCAGTCAAATTTAGGTGGGATCAATGACAACTGAAAGGGTTTTTTTGGAATGGTCATAAGTTCTAAATGATCTGATCAGAGAGAGGGGAAACGGACATTTCGGCGCCTAATTTTAAGAAAATGAAGCAAAGCTATTTTATGAACAAAGTGCCACATTTGATAGCCAATATCAGAGGTTATCTGGGCCACTGAAAGAGTTGGGACTCGTTTGGCCAAACCACTCCAAAGTTTGGGCCCAAAAACTGGTCCCAACTGGGCACATTTGGCCTGAGTTCACTCAAAAAATCATAACTCAAGGATTTGGAAGCCAATTTGAATGGACTCTTCCCACCATTGTTAGCCATCCAATGAACCCATATTATTATAAATATTTTCTCCAAAGTGTTTGCCTTCCAATGTTGAGCAGCGAAGGGCTGGCAATGATGGAGGGACTGCCCACTGTGACCAGTGAAGGCGACGTGATCAACGATGGACTGCCGACGCCGATCAGCGAGGGAGAACTAAACAATTGGAGGGAAATAAAAATGTAAATTGAAATTTGGGAATTTTTAAAAATTCAATTTGGTTTAAAATTAGAATTAATAAACACATTTAATATTCAATTTTTAATAATAAAAATTCATAAAAAGTAAATATGCTAAAATAATATAATACTATTTGAAATTAAATTTAAATTAAAAAATTATTTTCCCGAGCATTGCCTGATCAACGCTGGACTGCCGGTCCCAACGAGCGAGGGAGCACCGATGAGCGCTGGACTGGCGTGGGCCACCAGCGATGGACTTCCAACGAGCGCAGGAGCGCCAAACACAACTTTAAAAAAATCAATTTAAAATTGAATTTTAATTAAAAAATAATTTATGAAAAAAATTAAAAATTTGAATTTTAAAATAAATTAGACAAAATTAAAATAAATTTAATTAGAATTAATTAATTTTTAATAAAAACCAAAATACCTCCGTCATCTTCTGTTGCTCCTCTGAAGTGGCCATTTTCAGTGCGTCGCTCCCAAATGGTGGCCACTCGCTCGAAGGTGCGCTTCTGCTGGTCCATCCGCTCGAACTCGGAGATCACTTGCTCCAGTCTGGAAAATGAGGGAAATTAAAAATTTATTTTAAACTTAATTTTAAAAAATGTTCAAAAATGAAATAAGGTAATAGGTAATAATTTAGAAAACTTTTTTTATATTTTTAATTTTTTATTAAAAATTAGTTTTAAATTTTACATAAAATGTTCACAAAACTCATCCAATTGCCAGCTTCAATCTCACCATAGGCCACCCTCATCAGTCCGATTTCAAAGGCGATGAGCTGGAAATTTTGGAAACATACATATAAATAAAAATTAATAAATAAATTGATTTTTGAATTCATTTTTTGGCGCCAAACTAAAAATCATAGATTTTTTGAATTATATATAATGTAAAAAATTTACCAAAAAAGCGTGTAAAAAGATCATTTTGTGATGCAAAAAATAATCGATCAAATTCTCAGTTGTGTGAAAATGGTTCCCTTCTTGTGCACCAAAAGGTGGTGGTTCCCCCCAAACAATGGGGCAGACCAAAAAAGCGCGTGCTATTTGAAAATTTGACGCACCTAAAAATGGGCGATCTCTGTCTGAATCATGTGGGAATTTGTGCACAAAACAAACCATAAAAATGGACAAATTACAAATTATTAAAGTATAAGCCACAAAATAAGGTGGCACGCTTTTAGAGTTAAAATGACGAGAGATGCCAGAGCGTCATTTGAATTTCAAAAAGATATTTTATTTATTTATTTATTTACGCATCAAACTAGCATTGTTCGAGATGTAATAAAAGAAAACAAAATTTATAAGCTCAAGTTTGATTGGACCCGGGGGCTTTTAACAAGTCATAACTCGGTCAAGACTTAAGCTAAAAAGTTGAGTCTGATGTCATTTTGAAACCCAAAGTGTGCACTTTCCAAGGATATAAATAGGGGCTGAATAGCCCAAAAATTGGCCAAGTTGTGGCCAAATATTTAAAAACATGGATTTTTGTCGTTTTTGGCCATAACTTGGCCCAAAATGGTCCAATCAATTCGCTCCCAAATGCCATTTTGTAGAGCTTCCACAGACACATCCAATCACTTTGGGATCTTTCACTTTTAGACTCTTTTAGCTCTAACCATTGTCAAGTTATAGCTTGTTTAAATCCCCGTCGCCCAAACGACATGTACCGGCTGGTTTCTGCCAACTATACTACTCTCCCGATTCTCGAATGCGCGCATTTGACACCTGTTCAGTCGTCTATATCCTCCTTCATTCCATTGGGTTTCGCAAACAGACTCCCATTCACCTGTGCTGCTTCACGTCACTAGTGCAAATTAACGAAAAGTAATTACACATCCCCTTCGCCAAAATGGACGTCCGCACAGTGCACTCGGTGAACTCGCTGATTTCGGCTGTGCTGGCGCTTTTCCTGAACGCTGTTCTGCTGTGGCTGGTGCTGTGGCGGTCGCCCAAAGAGATGCAGGTGTACAGCCGCATCCTCGTTCAGACAATCCTGGTCGACATTGCGCTGGCCGTAGTCATGGAACTCACCCAGCCGGTGAAAAACTGTTAAAACTAGAGATCGGAGTAAACGGGTTTTTACGGCTTTTTACGATTAAACTTTAAGTCATTTAAGACAGAGCGCCAAAAACACCAGGTGTAAAGAACCATGTCGCCGTTACGGCCCGTTATGGCTTTTTAGCTACGGCTTTTCGGAAATTACGGCTTTTACGGCCGTATTGTTTACTGTACGGCTCTAATCTCTAGTTAAAACAACAACGCCCTTTTGGGGGTTCACTTTTGCCCAATTTTCTTGCACAGATCATATTCATGAATGGCGGATGGTCTTTCATCACCTTCAACGGGCCTTTTTTGCAAACAGTTGAACCGGCTTCTGTGCGCTTCCTACTCTTCATGGCGTGGCTCTTCGTCTACATGTTCTCCATTTTCGGACTCGCAGTCCAATTTGTCTACCGTTACTTGGTGTTGGCCAAAAACGCGCACATTTCGATGCCACGCTACCTGGCAATGCTCTGCGTTCCCGCTTCTGCTGAACTGCTCTACTGCTTCGTGTACAGTTTCTGTGCTATGCCGACCCCTGCAAATGCAATTGTGCCGGGCGCGCAGGCAGACCAATTGCTTGGAGACCCAATTTATTCGGTTTTAGCTGCATACACTGTAAAACAACACAATCATTGCCTTTTTAAATTGGCAATTTTAGACGGACGCCCTCACCATCATAGCAACTGGACTTTTGATCCTGACGCAAATCGTCTGCTACATCCTGATCTATGTTTGCGGCTACTTGGTGGTCAAATATGTGCGCGAAAACTCAAAGCTGAATCCGGCACACAAAGAAATGAATAAGCAGCTGACACTCAACCTGATCATACAGGTTGATAATTATTTCAATCAAGCAATTTCAAAGTGGTCAAATCCAACCCAGGCCCAGACTGTTGTACTCTTGGTACATGTCGTTTGGGCAAAACCACAACTCGGTTCAGGATTTTTTGCGTTTTTTGGCCATAACTCGGCCCAAACTGAACCAATCAATTCCGTCCTAAATGTCATTTTGTATAGATCTATCGAATCACTTTTGGGATCTCTCTTCTAGTTTTTTCCAAGCTATAGCTTCTCAAAAGCACCCGTCGCCCAATGACCTGGTTCGCTCTACTCTTGCGTCTCGAATTTGAATCAATCAATTTATTCATAATAAAAATCTAAAACAAAAGGGAGGGAGCCAGCCTCTTGTATTGTTGGAGATACATTGTGGTAAAACAAAACAAATGTTATCAGCTCAACTTTAATTGGATGACTTTGTGTTGTGCTCAGGCGATTTTGCCCTCCATGCTGTGCACTGTGAACATTTCAATTTGCGTCACCGCCGTTTTGTTGCCGCCCACAATCAGCAGCTCTCTGCCGATGCAGTACGCCGAACAGTTCCCCACCGTCCCAATGCACTGGTTGCCCATGCTCAACCCGTTGGTCACTATGGTGGTTGTGAAGCCCTTCCGGCATGTTCTTCTCTGTGTGAAGAGGAAGTCGGCGCCAAAAAATGCGATGGCCGCTCCTGTGCCCATTCCAAAGAGTCAAATGGTGGTGACGAAAAGCAAGCCTAGCAGCCAGCTGGCCGGAGTTGCCACCATTTAAATTGCGAATCTGCTTAATTAAATTTATACCTATAATTCAATAATCTCTCCCAAACAATAAAGAACTGATCTAAAAATTTCAATAAAATTTCTTTAGACTCAATTTTGGCACTTTTTAGTCAAATTTATTCGTCCATGCACAAAAAGGGAGTTGTTGATTGTTGAATAGGCGAATGAATAGACATCACAATCATGAACGTTTCAAGTAATTATAGATCTATCCAATTTATTGCTCTTAAAACTTTTATTCAATAACTCTATTCAATCTAAATTTGTATAGTTTTTGCAGAATAAAAATATTTACTACTCTACCTTCTCAATCAATTGATCGAATAAATGCAAAAATCCCCCTTCTTTGTCCTTTTGTGGACGGAAATGTTTTTGTGCAATATCCATAATAACAACGCATAAAATAGGCAAATAAGTAAAAAAAGCTCAGGAGGTTTCATTTCATATTTGTAAAATTATAAAAATTCTTTACAATGTTTCCCCAAAACAAATCCAAAACAATTGACCTGTTAATGATTGCCCTGATTTTGCTGAAAATTTGCGCAAATCAAGTGGATGGCTGCTCGGACTGCTTTGAGGAGGATGAACGAAGGCCACAACACCATGAGCCACTGCTGTTGAAGTATCCCGCCACGGAATTCGGTTGATTTAGTCGTGAAATGGAAAACTAATCTAATTTTCTTAAATTTAATCAAAGGGATTTGACAAATTGATTTCGTTTTAGAAAATTCAGACTGGGGAACGTTTCAGTGCCAGACTATTTGATGAGCCAATAACTGGACCTGGGACGAAGCTAAAACAGAGTTCTTGGACTCATTCAATAGGCCTTTGGAAGCTCTACAAAAATGGTGCCAAGCCTTAATTGCTTGATCTAGCTTTGAAACAAGTTATGGCCAAAAAACAGAAATTGGTCGATTTTTCCAAACATTTGGTTCTAACTTGGCCAATGCTGGGTCATCTTGATAATTGAATAGACGATTGGATAGAGCACACTTTGAGCCTTCCAATTGCATCTCATTCACATTCTTAGCCCCAAATTTTGCTAAGTTATGCCCCAAAAACACAATGGCAATAGCGCTGGTCGGTGCTATCAAAAATATTCAAACGGCTTTTAGTCATTAAAATTTAATCCAATCCCTTTGGCCAAAATAAAATTCAAATCTTACTTTTTGGCGCCAAATTTCCATTGTTTGGCATTCAGCGGACAAAGGCTGGATGTTCCAGTACTGCAACAAGGCGGGCGGCGATCGCGCGGAATGCGAGCGGCGCTCAGCGATGAACATGAACACGGACTACGACTGCTGGTGGGACCCGCACTACGGCGTCTGCATGCTCAACATCCTCAAGGATCCGACTGCTTGATGATTGGATTGAAGAAATTTGGAATTTGGAATTTCAAACCTTTTCTGTTTTCTCCACTTTGGCATTTAAATGTTGACTCAACTATTCATTTTGCTTTGAAATCGGTTCATCGGGGCATTGTACATACAATGACTGTTGGCCGTGGACTGAGGCCAGATTGTGGGACAATTTTGCATTGCCGGCCTGTTCTGAGGAATGGCACTTAGGCTTGTTAAAATGTTAAATGTTGAATAAACATTTTTGATCACGACAATATGATGGCCAAGTACAGGCAGAATGTGCGGATAAGGGGACAAACTATCTACAAGAACAAAATGGACAAACTATCTACACCACCCAAATCAACAAATTCTGCCCATTTCTGACAAAGTTGAGTTGTTACTGTTGTTATGGCCCCCTCTCCTGTGTGACATGCTTGGCTTTATGCGATATGTTTAAATTTGGTAGATAATTGTCCACCTGAATTGGGTAGATAATTTTTCCATGTAGATAGTCTGTCCATTTTGTTCTTGTAGATAGTTTGTCCTACTCCCAAATGTGCAGGACAGGGCTGCCGATGAACTCGATGTGCTGGTGTACAGGCCGGAATAGGGGAGCTCACAGTTGTATTAGAAGATTGTCGCCAGGGAAAAGTCCACTCTTCCGCCGCCGAACAACGACGTTTGGAACACGATCAGAGAAAACAAAAATCTAATTTGCTTGCGACACATGCAAGCCTAAGTCTAAACCTTTAAGCACAAAGTCAAAGTCTATTTCTGCCGAAAAGTCCTGGTACATTTTAAACAAAAAATATTTACTGATTTGAGTACATGTTGACCGGCGCCCATATCAATTTGCATGAATTTTTTACATATTATAAATTTGGCATATGAGTTGGAGGACGATTGTGCACTTTATTGCTCGCTCGTAGTATTGTGTAAAAATATAAATAAAAAATTTTTTCGCTCTCCTTTCCAAATAGATGGCTTCTTCACTTCAATGGATCCATTGAAAACGACTTTTTCTGTCCAACGGAAGTCAGAAAAATAATAATCAGCCGCGCATCGAAAACATGTTTGCGAATGACAAATGCAAAAGAAATGTGTGGACTTTTTCGTTGGATTTCAGTGCACTGTGAGGCATTTGGGTGCCGAAATGGCATCCTTTTTTGAACTGGGCAAAGAGTGCAATAAGTGCCATTTCGGGGCCATTTAAAAGTGGGACACTGGGTTGCTCTACACGCCACACTAATTTTATTAGCAAATCCCGAGTTTTTAAGGCCCAAATAATGCTCAAGCCAGTGGCATGCCTAGCTCATTTCATTAACTTTTTCATTGAAAGTTTTATTCAGCAAACGCTATTTTAAATAGAAAATGGCACTTTTTGAGTAGCTTTTAGTACCTATTTTAACCAAAAAATGCCCAATGGCAAAACGCAAAAAACAATTTTTTATCAAAAGTACACTTTTAAGACAGTACCCTCAGGTTTAGGCTTATTGATTGGTCCTGATCAAAAGCCCTTACTAGAATCGAGCACATAAGATTGAACTGTATTAGAGCAAAAAAAATTGAAAAAAATAGCCTTAGCATATTGAACAAAAATGTGCACGCGAGGAATCAAAATAATAATAAAAAGAGAGCTTTAATGGGCGCAAATATTTGTGTGATGCAGTGGGATTGGGCGCATCTTTGCACAATTTCGACCAATCAAGCCACACCTCACAGGGCCAAAAGCGCCATTTTGGTCCATTTAAAAGACGTTTGGGACAATGAAAAATTTCATTATCTTCACAATCATTTGGCTTTCTCTACTCCCTATAGAGTGCTTTCGGCTTGTAAATACTGCTCGAACTCGTTGACTCCGAGTTCAAGACGTGATCTGTTCATTCTTTATTAGAGATTCTCCCCTCATTTATTGGTTTGATACAAGCTAAATCTACCCTCGACCAATTTTGTTAAAATGCCAACAGATCCGTTGAAGTGAAGCCATTCTCATTTGGAAAGGAGGTGAAATTCCCAATAAATTGCTTTTAAAAATAGATGCATTTTTGTAAAAATAATAATTTTTCTACTTTTACGACTAATGGGCTTCAAGGGATCTATTGAAATTCATCTTTTTCTCTCTTTTCGTGAACAGAAACAAGATTGAGATCAAAATCAGCTGATTTGCCTAAGGACAAATCGAAATCAAAAATGGGACCTCACATTGCAAAACATGTTTGCAATGTGAAAACTGAAAATGGCAAAAAATGCACCTTTTGGGCACCGGAAATGTTTACATAAAAGAAATGGATAATGCAGAATTGAACAAAAAATATGCTCATATCTCTTCATTTCGACTGATCAAGTGCAAATGGGCAGAGAAATGTGCACCGTGCATTTAAAAATGGGCGGCATTTGGGCAATGAAGTTGCATTCCTCACTTTCCAATTTTTTTATATTTTTCTTCCAATAAATTCGAGCTCTTTAGCTTTTCATTTGCTCTTTTTGAAATTAGTACTGTGATTCCTAATGAAGCAGGGAGGCTAGTATAAAAATTAAAAACTAATAAATTATAACTTTGCATTTAAACACTGTTTGCGCAGGCACCAGTGGCAATACAGTGTGTGGACAATGGAAATGTCCCCTTCTCATTGTTTAATTTCGGTCGATCCACGAAAGCAGTGGTTGGCTTCGAACGACCCAAATGGTCCATTTAAAAGCAGTTTGTGGAGTGTGGCCCATCGACACCTTCCATTCTCGTGTTGTATTTTTCGCTTTGGACTAAAGTGAAGCCCCAAAAGCCCAGCCAGAACTGAGTCCTTGGAGCTGAAAGAGTATTCCCGATCCATTTCCATATATTATTTTTCGATGCGAATTCCCTTTCTATTTTTGCCGTGCTTTTCTACTCAAGGAGCTTAGTCCAAAATGATTAGATCTACCTAATTCTGTTATCATTCGACTCAGCTCATGAGACGCATTGAATGAGCTATAATTTGATACTCCATAGTATTTAAGATTACTATTCAAACACACCAATTGCTTATTTTTTATTTTTCAACAACACGACAAATTCGCTTCGCCAATGTTGTCAATCAAGCTTGTGCTCTTTTTGGCCTTCGCACTTTGCCTTATATCGTATGCATTTGTCGAGGGGATTGAGCTCGATTTGGAGGGCAAGTCACTGGACGAATTGACCACACTGCTGAACGAGCTGCGAAGGGGACAGGAGCAATTGATGGAACAGTGGGCAAAATGGGACCCGTACAAGAAGAGCAAGAAGATCAAAGGCAAGTTGGGACTATCAGATTGGAATTTGGAGTCTGATCAGTGTTGATCTGATTGAATTGATCAAGAATTTTGTGATCAGATCCAATTAATAATTTCTGAATTATGATACTGATTCAAACTAAAACTGTTTGATCTGACTGAATTCAAAAACCAAACTAGATTCGACTTATTGATCTTGATCACAATAATCTGCAAATTATAGGATTTATAGATTTTTCGATCAGATCCAGTTTAATCTTTAATCTGATCATAATAATCTAATCCACTTGCATGATCCAGGCTTATTGATCAAACTGATCTTAGCTTAACCCATCTGAGTATACTCGGGATTGATCCAACGGGATTGATCCAAGTTGCCTCTCACTTTCAGGCCAACAGCGCGCTTGGGTGGAGATGTCAATGGGCGGGATGGAATTGCGCATTGCGGACGTGGACAAAATGATTGAGGAGGTGGAGGACAAAATGGTGGAATTGGCCGAGTGAGGAGTGAGGAGACAAGAGAGGAACAATTTGTGTGTTGGTGAAGGTGGGAAGGAGGAGAGAGGCAAACGGAAACATTTAAAAATTAAAAATCCAACCTTCCTGGTGGCAATGGGAATTTCTGTTCCATTATATATTTCTGCTGTCTTCGGTTCGATTATTTCGCGTTTGCAATTGATTAATGAAAGATTTTTAAAAGAATTTGTGCGCAGAATTTTATAAGCTTACTAAGCCTAACGTCTAACCACCAAACCTCCATTCGACCTTCAGCCGATCATCCGCCGCTAGCTGATCAGAGGGTTTCTCTTCATGGGCAAATTTGGGGATTGGCGGACATTTGCACACTCCAGACACTTGCGTCTCCGGCCAAATTCAACACTTGCGGCCGAAAATTTTTTATAGGGCTGTTTGATAATAAAGCCTAAATCTAGGCCAACTTAGCTTAATTCCAAATTTTAGAATTGGTTTTGATTGAACTCAGGCCAAATGTGACAAGTTTGACAATAAGCTTAGCTTAGTTTACGTTTGAAGTGTAGCCAAATGGGTTATTTTAGCCAAAAGATAGGCAAGCTTAGCTCAGCTTAGTTTACGTCTAAAAGCCTGAAACGTACATGGGTAACATGGGTCTCAAATGCGTGATTTGCTCTGGGCCTTGAATGTCTCATAATCAATCATCATGAATTTGGGAGGGAATTGAAGACCTTGGCCCATGTGCTTCACTGTTTTTTTTCACCGTTTTTGCAAATTGAACTGAATCTATAGCAATAGGACGCGTGCACTTTGGGCACACGCTTTGTTTGCGCGGATAGAAAAATGAGCAAAAGCTCATGCCGGAAATGTCAAATAGGTATCAGATAAATTTGAGCCAACCATCATGGGTATCTGCACTTTTGAACGAGCATCGTGGCTGAACACCAAAACAATGGTCCCTTTAAAAGGAGTTGCGGGTCCAGCAGTATTTTCCATATTCTCCCTATCCTTTTTTAGTAAAGTTTTTCCAACTAAAAGGCACACAAGTGCACTGACTCTGTCTGCACTGTGTTAGGACATTTTCAACCCAATACAAATTTCTATGGTATTTTGGATTTTTGGATATATCGGAGATATTTTTAGGCAAATTATATTTTGCGGATTGATCAAATCCGGATCATCACACCGCCAAATCTCGGAAAAAAGTATTAAATTTATTCGCAAAATATTATTTTTCCAAAATTTTTTGACTTTAGATTTTTTTGGCGAAAAATCTCTTGTCACTTCTATAATATAATAATAATTTATCCATAATAAAATTCCAACAAAAGGGAGAGAGCCACTTACATTGTTGGATTGTATACCTTTAAAGCATTTTGGGCGCAAAAAGCATCATCATGTTCTTGTACTTACGATCGCTGTTCAGACCCAATTGCCTACTATTTTCATCTTTTCAAAAACAACAACAACAACAAATTCGCTTCACCAATGTCGTCAAACAAGCTTGCGCTTTTTGTGGCCTTCGCCATCATGTCCGCTGCATTTGTGGAGGGAACACTAAATCTGGAGGGCAAGTCGCTGAGTGAATTGACCGAACTGCGGAACGAGCTGCAAATTGGTCTGGAGAAGTTGTATGATCAGTATTCAAGAGCGGACACGGTCAACAACGACAAAAGAGTCCGAGGTGAGTTTGAACTTTGAACTTGGGTCAGAACCAGAAATGACTTGATCTCTATCGATCAGATCAAAAATCAGATTGATCTAAGCTTGTTGATCGGATCAAGATCAGATTGATCTAAGCTAGTTGATCGGGATATGATCAGAACAAATCTGATCTGCGCCAGTTGGTGAATTAGATCAGGTATAGATTCGATTGATCCAAACCGATCAAGGTAACTTAAGTTGAACTGATCTGCTTAGAATAACTGATTGATCTGATGATGATCCAAAGTGATGTGATCCGACATTACTAATCAGACTAGTTCAATTTAGTCTTTTTGATCTGAGTTGATCTGATCAGACTGATAAAAAAAAAGATTGATAAAATTGAAAATGAATTGAAAACAAATTGCTTTGACTGATCGAACTGATCTAGCCCTAAAAGCTTAGCAACTACTAGTCTCCGGCAAACTCTAATTCTGAAAACAGGCCAACAACGCACTTGGGTCGATCTGTCAATGGGCGGTTTGGATATGCGCATCAAGGAAGCGGAGGAAATGATAAAGGAAGTGGAGGACAAAATGTACGAAGTCTCCAAGTGAAGAGTGAGGAGACAAGAGAGGAACAATTTGTGTGTTGGTGAAGGTGGGAAGGAGGAGAGAGCAAACGGAAAAGTTAAAATTTAAAAATCCAACTTTCCTGGTGGCAATGGGAATTTCTGTCCAATTATATTTCTGCCTTCGGTTCGATTATTTATTTTGCGTTTGCAATTGATTAATGAAAGATTTTTAAAAATCAAAGTTCGGAAACCGCCAAAAAGGTAGAGAGGTATGATTCAAATCAAAAATTTTGATTAAAATTTATAAAAAAATTTTACTAAAATTTTAGAAAAAAAAATTACAAAAATTTGATGACAAAAAAGATGAGATTCAATGCAATATTTTCGTGGAAAATTAAAAATATATATTTTTTTTATTTTTATATCTTTTAAAGCCATTTTTGAGCACAAATGGCGTCATTTGTCTGTTGGGTTTGGCCCCTTAACCGGAGCTTTGTAAAATTGAAGGGCAAACCGATAAGAAGAGGCAAATACCCAGTTCCACCATTTATTTGACTGAACGATCGCATTGATTTATTATCAAAATTAGAAGCCAAAATGAATTTTACAATTTTGGCCTTTTTTGGCCTGTTCAGCATTGTGTGGACTTTCACAGCAACAAAAAATGGTAATACTATTTGGGGATTTAAATTATTTATAAAAAATTCATAAACTAAAAATTGTGAAATTGAAAATAAAAAATAATTTTTAGAACTTCCCAAAGTCAACCAATCCGACTTAGTAATCAGAAACAACGATGCAAACGCCACCGGCGAATGCCAAATGGCCGTCATAATTGCGCTGACGCAAAATTCGCTTCCTCTGCTCAAGTGTATGCTGAACCCAGTGCTGTGCCCAAAAGACGGCGGAGACCCATTGGGTCCTTTGGCCGTTTATCTGGACACTGTGGGTATTTAATTTGAAAAGCGAGTGGATTAATTGGCTACCAAAAATGGGGTTGAAAAAGCCACCAAATAAATGCATTTCTTCAACCCAAATAGTGCCCCCACCAAGGACAGCAGTAAATAGCTGATTCGAAGCGTCTCTCTAAGAGCCAAATGGAATGGCACCAAAATTAGGCCGATTGACCATTCTGAACAAAGTTATTCAGCCGAAAATATTCATGCAAACATTTGATTTAGGTTTTTCAACAACCACTTTTGGTAGCGAATTAATCTTATCCGAAAATTAATTATTTTAAATTTTAACTACCAAATTTTTCGTTCAAGAAGACAAAAAATAATACAATATCGATTTTAAAGTTCTCTGATTTATCTTTCCCAAAATTGAAAATGTAAAGTATTTTTCTGTTGCAACTTGCAAATACGGTCAGTTGATTTTTCAAAATTTGAATATTCAGTTCCCAAATGAGAAGCATCGCGTGCGCCCGATGGAAGTGCTGTTCATTTTGCCCTACAATGCTGCGAGCAGCTCAAATTGGAGCACAAACGCGACTGAGCTGGCAGAGGCCAGGGCACGCGGATTTGAGGCAATCGCCGAGAACACACTGCCCAACTGCGGTATTTTTCAATTATTCACCGGAACTGATCTGGCCAAAAATTGATTGATAGAATCTGGTCCAGATTTTTATTGAACAAACCGATTTGAACTGTATGCCATGGCTATGGTCCTTTGAGATTTCTTTCACCAAATTATCGTTTACCTATTAGAGTTTTCATTTTACGAGCAAAAAAATATTTTAAGGTGAAAAATAAGAAAATTTGGTACCACCCAATTGATCATTTGAGTGATCAATCTCTGATTAAGCCAGTGAAATTGATCCTAATCAAAAATACTAATTCTTGATCAGGCCGATTTGAACTTGATCCATCATCAATTTTTAGACAAACAGTCGATTGAATGCCAAAACGAGGTGCTCCTAGATCTGATCTTTAATGCTTTTTTTGCGTACTCGCTTCGCTTCGCCAACAACGCAAGCGCAAGTGCCCTTTGCCTGCAAATAGCTGTCTTCACGGACTATGTTGATCGCGTGAGTGAATACGGGGCATTGGGCAATTTCGGATTTTGAAAGATATAAATTTGACAGTCAATTGATCTGCCAACAAAATCATTGAATTACCCAACAAACATTTCGCCAAAGATGAAAATAGCGTGTAAAAGTAGGAGGTTGTTGGCAGATTCAATGATTTTGTTGGCAGATTAATATTTTCTCATATAAATTTATTATATTTCGCAATCAAATCAACGCAAAACTTTTTTTTTCGCTCAAAAATCACTTTTTTTCGCCCAAAAGTGGACTTACATCCAAGTTAATGAGTCCAATTCCATTGCCAAGTTATAGCTTGACAAAAAAACCCCCGTAAGCTAAGCTAAGTTTGTCTTGGCTTAGGCTAAAATATCGATAATACCCCTGGCAAGTTCAGATCCAGATGCATGACATTTTACATGCAAAATGGAACATAATACCGCCATTTTGATCACAAACTTGGCGTGCCTTTTGATTAGCGTAGATCCTTGGATAAAGTGTAAAATTATAAATGTATTTTAAAAAGCCTAAAGTGTGACCATGAATATTCTTAGCTTAAGTTTATGACTTTGGGCCTTCGGGCAATAAAAATATTAATTGAACTCAAACTTCCGATCAGAAATTGGGGCGGCACGGCTCTGACATTGCGATGTACCCGATGCAGACCAAATTCTACATTCCTCCGCACAACGGTCAAGTGGCCAACTATTACCATTTTGTGCTCGGCGGCATCGATGATGTGCACATTTTGGACAGCAACAACTCCATCGGGGTGCCTTTCGTCACGCCAGCAACGGTAATTAAATGTAAAAAAGTAAAAATTTGTAGGAGGAGAGGAGAGAATATTGTGCCAAATCCGTAGAAACTGTTTTGTAACCGATGTACTGGTTTCATCAAATCCATGGGAAAATGAAATCCACAAAATGAAATGGACCCTGGGGAATGGAATCGATTGAACCTATCCACAGCTGGCTAGGCCCAAAGTGGAACCAAGTTGGACCGGTTTTTAGACCAAAACCGGTTTGGATCTATAACTTTTATGTTTTGGGGGTCTAAATTTTTGAATTTGACTATGAAAGATAAACTATCGATTAGTCCAATTTTATATTTATTCCATGATGGATCTATGATTGGCGATTCTGTGGATTAATCCACTTTCAGTGCCAGGCTTTGTTTGACGGCCCATAAATGGATAAGGAATAAGACTAGAACAGAGTTCTTGGAGTCATTCAAAAAACTGTGGAAGCTCAACAAAAATGGAGTCTGGCTCAAATTGATTGGTCCAGCTTTGGACAAGTTGAGGCCAAAAAACAGAAATTAGCAAGTGGGGATAATCGGAATCTGGCTCGGGATTGAAAACTCGGGAAAATCACTCCCGTATCCCGATCCATAAACCTTTCTAATCTGAATTAAAATATCTATTTAAATTCCTAGGATGTGGACACACTGTTGAACAGGCGCTGGCATTTGATTTATGTGCTGGCGTTGACAAACAAAATTTCGCAGGCCCAATTTGAGGGGATCAAGCGCAGCATCAGAGAGCCTATAGAGGAATATTTGAAGCAGGTCTGTTTTATTTCAAATTTTAACTTTCAAAATTTAAATTGATTTATTTTTATTTGAATTATTTTATCTTTTTTAAATACATTTAAAATATAACATTTATTACTAGTTATTTTTTGATAGTGGAAAATTATTTTTATTTCGTTTTATTAATAATTTCTTTTTAATTTAATAGCACCCTGATGCGATTGAGGTTTCTGTATTTGCGCCAAATGGCTCGATGGATTGCCTGGACAGCTGCAATTGTTTTTACCGCACTCCAACAAATAATATCGGTCAATATTTGTCAGACTCGCTGCAATGGGAACAAAGCGTCTTGAAAGGTTGGCTCAAAGTTAATAATAAATAAAAAGTTATGAAGGGATTCCAAGCAATGATTCTGGTATCATTTGATAGCCAATATCAGAGGCCATCTATGCCAATGAAAGAGTTTGGGACTCGTTTGGCCAAACCAATCCAAAGTTAGGGCCCAAAAACTGGTCCCAACTGGGCACATTTGGCCTGAGTTCACTCAAAAAATCATAACTCAAGGATTTGGAAGCCAATTTGAATGGACTCTTTTTGCCCAAATAGCCAGCATTGTTGGCCATCCAATGGACCAATGGCCATATTTGTGGACTTCATTGGAACAACAAGTTATGACCCAAAAATATGAGTTTGTCATTCCATTCGATTTAAAGATGGCAATTAACGTTCTGCTCTCCTCTCAGCCCCATTTTGGGCCCAATTAATTGGTGTTCCAATTGGCACTTTGCTCAATTGGTCACCAAAATATGCCTCAAAAAATGTGAGGAATAAATTGATTGATTGAAATATTTTGAATTTACTTATTTTATTACAGATGAGTCCTGGTTCAATCTAGTGTTCACTACGTTTGCGATGTTGAACAGCGTCTCGTGCTACATGGACCAATTGGGCAGTCGACTGCGCCACGTGGACGAGGGCCAAGTCAACACTGCATTGGGCCGACCTTACGTGCAGAGACAACCGCGCATTTATTTGATCACTAACTACTTTGAACAGGTGGTGATGGAACGCCCATTTTGGCCATTTTTGGGGAATCGGTACAGCCTTCTCTCCAACGCAAATCCCTATTTCTATTTTGAATTGGCAAATAATATTTATTTGGCGAAATGTAGTATATTATATCCAAATTACAAATGAGAAAAATGGAAAATACCCACAAAACAACATTAAAATACCCACAAAATGAAAATCCGACCAATTTGGGCAAAGTTATGACATGTTAAGTCCCTGACTTGCGGCCCCACTGAAGTTTTGACATGTCATAACTTTGCTCAGATTGGTCGGATCGCCAAGATTTTGGTACCATTCGACTCAGCTCATCGTGACGCGTCGAATGAGCTATGATTTGTTGATTTTAGCGGAGATTTTCATTTGTGGGTATATTTTAATGTTGTTTTGTGGGTATTTTCATTTTGTTTTGTGGGTATTTTAATGCACTGCCAATTAAAAATTACAATCTATTATTTGATTTTTTGAACAGTAGAACATATAAAACCTCGAAAATACCAATTTTAAACCATTTGATTTGAACTCAATTTTGGCTCCACAACAACACCAAGTGATTGAATTTATTTTTTGGCGGAAGGTTTAGTGCTGAACGTCTCAATTCGAGGGCGTTTGGGCGTTTGACGGGCCATAAGTGGACAAGAAACAAAGATAGAACAGAGTTCTTGGACTCATTCGATAGTCCAATGGAAGCTCTACAAAAATGGAGTCAAACCTGAATTGCCATTTGCCATTGGTCCAGCTTTGAACAAGACATGACCAAAAAACATGAATTGGCTGATTTTTCCAAACATTTGGCCCCAACTTGGCCAATGCTGGGGCAATTGGGGAGCTAAATAGGCCATTGAATAGAGCACACTTTGATCCTTCCAAAGGCATCTCATTTACTTTTTTAGCGCCAAATTTGGTTGAGTTATGGCCCGTAGAAAACACACTGGGAATGAAAAAATTAAGTATCGATTTTAATGTATGTTTTGGCGCCAATTGATTTTTAAATTTGTTTTTCGGGGACAAATGTTTATTTTGATTTAGTATTTGCACGTGATGGCACAAGTAGCACATTTGAATGTTCCCGATGAGATGGCCGAATTGCACATTTACGCGGCCAATCCACCGGTGCAACGGCAATACTCTGCATTTTATCGCGACTCCGCGCGCGTGTTTGACTACGACCCGGACCATCCGAGACCAGTTCGAATTGAAAGTCAGTTAAACAAGCGATTGAATTAAATAAAAACGAATGGAAATTCATTGTGGCAAAAAATATATAAAAAATACAAATATTTAGATTTTTGGCCATAACCTTGTGGCCATTTGAACCAAATTCAAAGCTTTTGTATTCACTGGACATTCCTCTCATTTTGAGGAATAATATTTTGACGGAGAAGATTGTCTAACAGTTGGTAACTCGACTGATCAGCTTTTAAACAGTTATGGGCCGATTCCTGGAACGGATCTAGATTTGACCAGAGCATAGATCAATTTTGATCAAATAATCTCGATCATTTCGATCGATCTGGATCAACCATCTCAACACGAATCTCTATTGTTCACATGATCTAGTCGATCAGCTCTTGTGATCTGAGCTACACTAATATGACTAAAAATTGATCTGTTTTCTGGACATAATTGGACCAGATCTACAGATTTGGCCAGAGTATAGATCAATTTTGATCAAAAATTTCGGTCATTATGATCGATCTGAAACAGCCAGAGCAATTCAAAAGAATCTACACATTTACTTGATCAAACCGATCAGCTCTTGATCCACATGTTCTAAACTTCTAAAGTCATCCATCACTTGATCTGTTTGACAAACATTTAGCCAATGTTTAATGGAAATTCCCCCATTTGAAGCACCTGCTGCGAGATCACTGCTCGTGTACATCGTTGCAGGAGCGGCGCTCGCCATCATAGCTGTCTCAGTTGTGTCGCTTTTGACTGCATTTTTCTACAGACGCCGCCTCAAATGGATTGAACGCGTGAATCGCTTGTACGCGGACCACCGGCACACCAGCCAGATGGCCAACAAGAGTGCACAGCGCCAGAAGTAAAATTGTTTTTATTAAGTGCGGGGATTAAAAGAGTGGATTAATTGGCTACCAAAAGTGGTTGAAAAGGCTACCAAATAAATGCATTTCTTCAACCCAAATGTGCCCCCACCAAGAACAGCAGTAAATAGCTGATTCGAAGCGTCTCTCTAAGAGCTGAATGGAATGGTACCAAAATTAGGCCGATTGACCATTCTGAACAAAGTTATTCAGCCTCAAATATTCATGCAAACATTTGATTTAGGTTTTTCAACCACTTTTGGTCGAAATTCATCTTATCCGATAAAAATGCCCCAAAAAGGGGTTGAAATCCCTTAAAAGATGTAAAGAACAAAATTGAAGGCCCTCCTAATTGTCGATTTTAGTACTACAATAGTATTCAAAGTATCTTGACGAGCTGAATTGAATGGCGCCGAAAATTAAGCCCCTTTTGGAGTGTTTTTAAACTTTTCGATTGATTTAGACATATGCGCAATTTCCAGATTGACAGATGCATGGGAATTGAGCTGGCAAGATGTGGCGCTGAAAGAGCGCATTGGGAGCGGTGCATTTGGACAGGTCCATCGAGGCAAGTCATTCGAGAGTCCAAAATTTGAATTATGGAATTCAATAAAAGAGACCATTTAAAACGGCACAGTCAGGGCGACGGGTGCCTCATAACTTAGCAGTGGATAGAGCTAGAAGAGAGACCTCAAAAGTGATTGAAGGGAATTGATTGGACCAGTTTGGACCAAGTTATGGCCAAAAAACGCCAAAAATCCACGATCGAGTTATGCGTGCTAGGTCATGAGTTAAAAAGTGCAAGTTCGGTCAACAGTTAAAAAGTGCAAAATGTAAACTTATCATAGCTTAAAGTTTATCTTACTAAGCTTAGTTTCTAGGTAAGCTTAGCTTAACTTAAATCTCAACTTAAAGTTTAACTTAAGCTGAGATTTAAGCTAAGCTTTTGCTTAGGCATTAAGCTTAAGTTAAACTTTATGAGATTTAAGCTAAGCTTAGCTTACCTAAGAAGAACTAAGTTGGTATGTCGGCTAAGCTTACCTAGGAACTAAGCTTAGTAAGATAAACTTTAAGCTAAGATTTAAGCTAATAGGAACTAAGCTTAGTAAGCTAAATTTAAGCTAAGATAAGTTTACATTTTGCACTTTTTAACTGTTGACCGAACTTGCACTTTTTAACTGATGACATAGCACCCGAGTTATGATTTGTCAAAAATCTCCTAAACGACCCGCTCCACATTTAAAACAAATTTCTTTTGTTAAAAAAATATAAGTTTACTATTTTAGCCGTATTATTCGATACACAAACAAGCAAATCCATTGAGATTGCAGTCAAAATGCTGCCGATTTACAGTGGAGAGAAGGCAAAAAAAGAGTTTGTGCGTGAAATTGAAATGGTAAAAAAAATTAAATTTTTAAGCAATTTTAATTAAATTTCAATTAAATAAATAATTTTTAATTATATACAATTTTTAATTTTTTGATGAAATTTCTTCCGCCCAATGAGCACCTGGTCAATCTGATTGGCTGCATCAGCAGCAGTTGTGTGCCCCCGGAAAAGCCCTGTTTGGCGATGGAGTATTGTGCCAACGGAAATTTGTTGACCTACGTGAGGCGAATGAACACAACAAAAGGTGTCCTATCGTTTGAGAAAGGAATGGTTACGCCAATTTTAAATCAAATTCAAATTTTTGCGCAAAAAAAAGAAGCGGTTTTCGGGCGCCTTGTCCCCCTTTGGAAGATGAAGCCAAAGATCTTGATGATGCGCGTGTCCAAAATTTGCATGGGCCCCGAGCGGATCCGACAAGGAAAACAAATATATTAACACATATTTTTAATTTTTTAGAAGATTTGACGATCAAAAGTGAAAATTGATTATGGCCTCTAAAAGGGCAGTATCTGGTATTGAGCTTGGATTTGAATGGACTGAGCCCTTGACTAAGGGATTTTAAGGTCCTTGCCAAAAATTGACTTTGAAGCATTTGGAGAGCTCAAAATGATAACCAATCCAGGATCCACAAATATGACCATTGGTCCATTGAATGGCCAACAATGGTGGCTATTTGGGCAAAAAGAGTCCATTCAAATTGGCTTCCAAATCCTTGAGTTATGATTTTTTGAGTGAACTCAGGCCAAATGGGCCCAGTTGGGACCAGTCTTTGGGCCCAAACTTTGGAGTGATTTGGCCAAACGAGTCCCAACTCTTTCATTGGCCCAAATGGCCCCTAAGCATTGGCTATCAAATGACACAAGAGATCACTTGATTATTTCAGACGCATCCCTGGAAAAACGCTTCGCCATGTTCGCGTGGCAAATCTGTGCCGGCATGCAATTTTTGCACCATCAGTCGATCATACACCGTGATTTGGCTGCACGAAATGTGCTCCTGGACGAAGAATTGAAAGTCAAGGTGATCAAATGCATTTTTAAAATAAATTTATTTTTATTTTTATTTTATAATTAAAATATGATTTTAATCAATTATTTTTATTTTTATTTTATAATTAAAATATGATTTGAATCAATATTTAATAGATTATTATTTTTATTAGATTGGCGACTTTGGCCACTGTTTGAGAATGCCATCCAATGAGTTGGACAACAATGGTCCTTTGCCTGAGCAAAGTGTTTGCTCTGAATTCGACGGAGAAGCCACCGATGGAGTGCGACGCTTTCCGGTGAATTGGTTGGCGCCCGAATGCCAGAAAGGCCGCCAATTCAGCGCCAAAAGCGACGTGTGAGAGAAATATGAAAAATGTCACAAAACTCAAAATTTCGACGACAACAAATAGAATTTCTCTTGAATCTCCTTTTTACACTATTTTTATTTATTTTTTACCAAATATGCCTATTCAGTTGGTCCTTTGGCGTGTTGCTGTTTGAAATGCACTCATTTGGAGAGGCGCCTTTTGCGGAAATTGAGCCAAAACAATTGCACGCCCATCTGGAAAGCGGCAATCGCCTGCGACGGCCCGGATTCTGCTCGGACAAAATGTGAAGCGTCAAATAAATTGTTTTACAATTTTAGACCTTAAAAATTAGCAAAAGGATGCTTTTAAGGTAAAATAGATTGGATCCTTATAGGCAATAAAAATAAGAGAATACTTTTAGGCATCAAATGGAATAGAAAAAAGTGTTTTTTATGCAATAGATTGGATACTTTTAAACAATAAAAATGCTGATTTGGAGGCCCTACTAATTAAAAAAGCATAATACTTTTCCTATAAAAAGACAAAATCAAATTTATCGCCTAAAAGAATCGACGGCCTCAAAATTCAAAAATCCAAATTTTATTAAAAAATATTTTTCCAAAAAATAAAACTCAAAAATAAAAAATAATAGTTAAAACTATAGACCATTTTGATTATTACAGTTGGGAAACAATGCAAATGTGCTGGGACTACAGAGTGGAGGAGCGTCCCAGTTCCAGTGCACTGCTTCAAATGTTCACTGCTCTTTTGGAGCAAATGACCGGTAAAATTCGAGTTGTTTCAATTGTCGAAAAATTGTTTTCAGAACATTACGGATACGTGTAATAAACTGGGCTTAGAAGCAATGGCTTAGAAATATGTCATGATCGGATGACTGATAAAGATAAATGATTTTGCAAATTCATTTTTTGTATAAATCTATAAAATTCTAAATTAAGTGCAATCAAAATTTATGTAGCAATTTTGTTTTAATACACATTCAGTAGCAAATTAAAACATCGCTTAAGCATTGACTTATAGCATAAGTTTAGCTGTATCCTGTAACCAAGTATGTGTAGTTTATTTTAGAATAAGCAAATCCAAGCTTAAGTTTAAGCCCAGCCTAAAAGCTTACGTAGAAATGTGTAGCCAATCTTACGAAATAAAACTATTTTGGGGTTTTTAAATTTTAATCACCTATAGCGCTGTTTTTCCAGTTTTTTAAATATAGAATATTACGAAAATTCTTTGGAATCAATAAAACGTAAAAAGAGGCAAATTCCCAAATTCCATCAGCATTTTCCATTCAAAGAGAAGAAGTGAGGATGGAGAAATAATCAATTTTGGCAGCAATTGACGCACCAAATGCTGCGCTGGAAATTTTGCATTTGGGCCAAGAATGGCATTGTCTCGTCACCAAACGTCGAACGGAGCAATTCAGAATTTTCATTGCTTATTTGGATCTCAAATCTCACTCTCTCAATGTTTAATGTTTTATTGCTCGCCCCAAATATCTTAAAGAACCAAATTGGCGGACTCGGCGAGATAATAATAATTTATCCATAAGAAAAAATCCAACAAAAGGGAGAGAGCCCCACTTACATTGTTGGATAGTACACATTTAAATCTAAATTTGTGAGCTAAGTTTAAGTTGAATTAGAATTTTGAATTTAAATATTGTGCTTTTTATCATTTCTAAATATCTACCATGTCATTAAATGGTCTTTCAAGGTTTTTGGGTTACTTAAAGATTGTAGTTTGCTGTCAAGTTTATTCCACAGACTAGACTATACAGCTTATAAGCCCAAACTCAATCATAGTGCTAAATTCAACCTTAGCATAGGGCTAAGCCTAAGTTTAAGCCCACTTCGACGGCCAAAGTGTGGCCAAATAAATTTGATTTTTTGGTGCCTAAAATAACCCAAAGTGTGACCAAATGATTTTAATTTGACATTTATTCAGATCAGGTCAGACTGATCAGGGGAATGTTGGATCTTGAATCCAGGTTTTATTTAGCGCTCAAAGAAATGAAATTTCAAAAATACTAATCAGTTTTTGTTTTTATGCATTCAATTCACTTTTTAGTAAAAAAAGGGAGGCAAAAATGAAAATTTGTGGGCGAACATTTTATTCCATTATTCCTACGCTTTTTGCATTTCCGTTCATTTTTTCATCGTTCAAAATCAAAACACATTTTTTATTTAAAAACAAATAATTTCATTTTCATTCATTCATTCAAAAAATTATTTTTTTTGAGAAAAATTCAAATTTGTGCCCAAAATGCAATTTCAACGCCTCACTGTCGTGTGCCTCTGTTTGGCGCTGTTCGCCTCTCCGGCCGTTGGAGTGATCGAAAAATTGGGCGAAGCAGTCCAAAAGGCCGATATTGGACCAGGGAAGGCGGCACTGCTCCTGACTGGCGGAGTCATCGCTGCGGGGCTCATCAACAACGGAATTCGGGTTCAAAAAATTTAAAATTAATTTAAAAAGCGAGTGGATTAATTGGCTACCAAAAGTTGGTTGAAAAGCCACCAAATAAATGCATTTCTTCAACCCAAATAGTGCCCCCACCAAGGACAGCAGTAAATAGCTGATTCGAAGCGTCTCTCTAAGAGCTGAATGGAATGGTACCAAAATTAGGCCGATCTGACCATTCTGAACAAAGTTATTCAGCCGAAAATATTCACGCAAACATTTGGTAGCTTTCACTTTTGGGAGCGAATTAATCCTTTCGGATTTAAAAATAATTTTAAAAATTTTTATTTTTCAGCAATACAAAGCCCAAAGAGCACTCACCAAATTGATAAAGGAAGCCTATCCGAACATAGATTACAAATACCAGAGTAATGGAAAACGCTTTTAAGCAGCGATGTGAAGTCGAATGGAAGAAATGGTGTTACGAAATTTTTACCTCTCGGTTGGCATATAATTTATTGACAATTCAAGTAGTTGGACAATATAAAAATTCTTTGCATCGAATTCAAGTCAATTCCAGCCGAATGAAATAGACCTATTGCATAGTTAGGCGTTCAATCAATTATAGACGTCCAATCAAATTTAGGCCAATATAATGAGCCTAAAGTGAGATTAGACTTGTGTAGAGACCTGTTTAGCCTAAAATTACCCCCTTGGCTCTAAACTCTGGCTTCTAGTTAAAGTCTAGGCCAACGTCTCAGCCCAGTGAACGACAGAACCAACAAAGTTCAAGCTGTTCATGTTGTGGTCAACTCCATCAATTCCAACCTTTGATTGGAAACCACCGATATTGAACTTTTTTTAGATTTTTATTTTGATCCGATTTGAAAAAAGACCCAATACCCTTGATTGGAAGCCTAAACTGCAATCTGGGGTAGGAAATCATGAGGAAAACAATCGAGAAAATGGTGCAAGTTTGTTGCAAGCCGACGTCCAATCAGCGTCGTCCGAGTCACCAAAGCGGATTTGTGGACCTACACATTAGACTAAGCTGAGCTTAAGCTAAGCTTTAAGCTTGCTTTGGCTTAGGTACACTTTTAGTTTAGTCGTAAGCTAAGCTAGGCTTTTGCCTACACTCCGACATGACCCGCAAATGTTGAAGTGATCATCCCAAGCTACAAACCAATAATCCAATATGGACGCCTAAACTGCACCAGAGAGATGAGAGAGAGACTAACAAAGTTCAAGCTGTACATGTTGGTCAACTCCATCGTCAACTCCAACCTTTGATTGGGGCCCCAGCCTCTGCTGTTTGGTGTACATCGATTGCGATTCTCAGCGAGTTGCAACAATGGGACACAACCAACGCGCAGCACAAAAGACGCTATATTCTGGCCGCGGCTGAGTGGTGGCGGCTGTTGAGCAAACACCAAAATAATAGAATGCGGGCGCAACAGCACTCCCTCAGATACTTGAACATGCGCCTGGCTGGCGCGCCTGTCCGATTTATTGCGGTGAAGCGAGTGAAGAGCTCCCCAATTTTTGGCGCTCAACAACTCTACCCTCTTCTCTCTTGATTAATCTCAATTTTTGCTCAGCCAATAAAAATTCGAATTTTGGCCCAAATTTTGTTTTTAAAAGTAGCAAATGGCTAATAGCAGCTCATTTATTAAGCAATTTTTAATTAATTATTTTGGATGGAGCACATTTTGAGCTTTCCAATGACATCCCATTCACGTTTTTAGCTCAAAATCTTGCTTAGTTATGGCCCCTCAAATATACCTTTGCACTACTTTCGACGCTGAAATGTGCCTGTTTGAAGTGGGAACGCATCATTTCGACGTCAAATTTTAAGAAAATTAAGCAAAGCTAATTGGTGAACAAAGTGCCACATTTGATAGCCAATATCAGAGGCTATCTGGGCCAATGAAAGAGTTGGGGACAATGCGTCATATTTGTGGATCTCAATTGGTCACCAAGTTATGGCCTAAAATTTAAAATTTGTTATAACAATCGAAAGTGCCATTTTGGCGTTAGCAGGTTAGCACTACTTTACTCTGCCTTTTTTGCCCAGCACATGCCTCCCTTTTGTTCGCCAAAGTCAATAGTTTTAATGGGTCCCGCGGGATTAAATGCATCCGCTCGGGCGCCCCCCTCACTTGTCAGCCAGTCAACGGAGCAACGGCGCAGAGCGCTTCTATTGGGGTAGGATTAGCCTCAGCCGAAGCCCCGGCCACAGCCCCAGTCAAATTGCGCTCGGTCGCCAAATGCCTCTTTATTGCGGCCATTTGAATGCTGCTGTTTGTTTGGCATATGGATCGACGCATTTTTATGGCCCCTGGGCTGACTAACACGCGTCAAGTCTACTGTTGTACAAACAATTAAATCTATTTTTTTATTATTTTAGATTTTTTGGACATTTTTGTAGAAAATACTATTAAAGCCCATTAAAAAGAGTCGAGGACATTTCGACCTCAAATCATTTGGCCATAACTTGGCCAACTTTTGGGCCATCTACTGATTATATCCTTGGATACAGAATAATACTTTGAGCTGTCTAATGACAGCAGACTCATAATTTTAGCTCAAGTCTTAACCAACTTATTGTTTCTCAAAGGCCTCAGTCGCCCAAACGACCTGTTCCGAGAGTGGTATCAATCCCACTCGGGAAGCTGAATTGGAGATATCAAAATTTGGTAGATCTGAGCAATCCGGACAATGTTATGACGTGTCAAATGTCATGTAATTCTAATTCTAAGCTGCCTAAAGTGAAGAGGAGTAATTTTATTTAATCTAAGCCTAACCAGGCTTTTTAGTTTCTATGAAAGCCTAAGCCTAAATCCTGAAGCCTAAGAAGCCTAAAGAATTTAAGCCTACTTCTAAAAGACGCTTCAAATGTCATGTTGCCGGTCTAAGCCTATTTTTTACGTTTAAAAGCTTAAAGTGTAGCAAAGTGAGGCAATATTAGCCTAAGCCTAATCAGATCTTTCTATGCAAGCCTAGGCTTAGCCTAAGCCCAAACCTAAAACCTAATAAGCCTAATGTTTATGCCAACTTTAAAGCCTTGGTAGCCAAGTTTATTGCGGGCACTGAAATGTCCATTTGACTATTAAATTTGAAATTTGCCATCCATTTTTACAAAGGTTGAATTTTTATTGCACATTGCACATTTTATTACAAAACATTTTAGTTTATTTCTCAATTTGGCCATTTTAATATGTACAAAAATTGATTCCTAACCTAAAGCCAAAATAAAGAATAAGTTCTTTAGACTTTATAGTTAGAATAATCAATGGAGGAGTTGGACGCATAAACATAAAGTTAATCAGTAATCACATCACCTATTCTGAGTTTGACGCATGGCTGTGCCTTCATGCCTTTTGTCGTTTGCCTTCTCTTCGCTTTTTGTCCCGTCGCCCCCAATCCAATTATGCATTCATTCCTCGTCGCGGGAGGACTCGGGAGCGAGGATTTTAAGGAACGAGTTTGTTCGACTTGTTGTTGTTCACCAAAATTTGATGCGCCTTCTTGGAGGCAAAAATATTACAAGTAAATAGACGGCTCAGACTATCTATTTTTCTGTTTTACACTCAATATTTGACTTGGCATTCTTTTTCATTTTGAACTTAAGCCATAGTATAACTTGGAAGTTGGAACTGTCAGCATTCGGGATTATTCGACCCCTAAAAAGGCATGTATTAAATTTAGCCACAGACTTTAGGCTTTATAAATTTTTTTATAATTCAAGATGAGTCTTTTAGTCTTAATTTCTCCACTATAACTATAACATTTGTATAAATTTTAGATGTTGGACTTAGGCTTACATTTTAAATACAGGCTTAGCCTTAAAGTCTTAGTTTTAGTTTTAGTTAGTTGTTTCCTGCATTGGATCTGGGATTTTGACTTTCGCATTCTCTGGATTTGATCTGTTGCGAGCGCACAACGTCATTAGTGTTCACGAAAGGCGAACCAATTCAGGAGGAAAAGAGCGACCAAAAAGCGACTGATCTCGGCGCGCAGCTGTTCGCTGAACAAGTGCGCAACGAAAAGCGCGCGCAAAGCCAAAATTTAGTCGAAATTTCTGTTCTCCATTCTCTCCCAGAAGCGTCTTACTTTCACCCCATTAAATATAAAACCCACAACCGTTAAGATTACTTTAAAAAATGCCCACTGCCTTAAAATCTAAATCTACGCCCGAAAATAAGAGAATACAAGTGTTCGGAATTTTGCAGTCCGACAAATATTTTAGACAGAATACTTCATCTCTACAATATCTACATTAGCATCATTCTTAGCAAATGAAGTGAAACGCCCCAAATTATAGGTACATGTCCGCCACTCCCAAATGACTAATTTTCTTAACATTTAGAGACTAGAAATAGAGAGAGTAGAGAGCATCATTTGTTTGACGTCATTTCGGCGCCAGCGAAACATTTGTGGGCAGATCTCGATGATCACTGAGAATTAGGCAATTATCATGGGCTCATTCGATAGCCAAGAATGTGGACTATTTATGCGCAAAAGAGTTGATTCAAATTGACTGATCCATTGTTGAGCTATGATTTTTTGAATGAACTTGGCCATTTTTTGGTCAAATTTGATAAGTTTTTTGGCCATAACTTTGGAATTGCTTGATCAATCGAGTCCACATCTTTTTTATCAGATAGCCCTAAGTATTAGCTATCAAATGGTACCAAGATCATTGCTTGAAATGCCTCGGCTCGAGAGATAAAAAATCTGGCGCCGAAATGGGCATTGCATTTTTGCATATTTTTAATTACTTGAATTTAAAAATTAAATTTATTCTAAACTCTTAAATTAGCATTTACTTTTTGCATTTAAAAGTGTTGTAATTTATAGTAAATTCGATTTTTAAATTAAGCCAAAAATCGTTTCCCCATTCTAGGCGCAAAATCAATTCATTTTTTGTTCATCTCTTTCAGGCACCCACTTTGCCCCATTCAATTCCGCTTTTTCTCTGTGTTTGCCCATTATGCGGTGTGGAGTTTTGTGTGCCGGGTCGTCGCCAGGGCGACACCCAGCGCACACACAATTGGCCCAAAGCGGCCACCCAAAAAGGGGCCCAAGTCCCCAAAAGCCCAAACGGCCCACTTATTGGATTTCTCGTCGCGGCCCTTGTGCCTGGCTTTGTTCACCTAAATAAACAGAAGCACACTTTTCGACCATTTTGGCACTTTTTGTTTGGCATTTTAAGGAAAATTTTCAAATTTTAAAAGATTTTTTCTGTTTTTTCTAATTTATCACTTTATCAGTATCACTTTTAGGCAAATGACAAAAGAGAAAATATTAAATTAGCGGAAAAACATTTATTTTTACAGAAAAATAAATTAAATTGGCAGAAACCTCATACTTTTGTAACACTATTTTCACCTTTGGCGATATGTTTTCCGTACACTATTTTCACATTTGGCGATATGTTTTCCGCCAGAATAAATGATTTTTATGCCAATTAAATGATTGCCAATGACAAAATACGAATTTGAAAATTAATTTAATTTCAATCAAAATTTTATATAATGTTTTTGTTTTAGCATTTCCATTTTCTCGCTTTATTTAAATGGTCCGTTTCGCCGGCCACGCTGCTGCATCCTCATCAGCCCACGACTCTTCGCTGTTGGCCAATGAGGGCGCAATGTACGGCCCCTTTTTCGGCCAAATGGGCGTCACCTGCTCCATGGTCTTTGCCGCCACCGGCGCTGCATATGCCACAGCAAAGGTAAAAGAAATTGTTTTTAAAGAATTCAATAGCAATGATAAAAAAATCTGTGAACGTTCTAAAAAACTGGAAAATCACATTTAAAGTCAAACTCAAATTGGCAGCTTTCCCCAAAAAGAGGGCCATCCATGATTCGGATCTGAAACTTCAAATTTGTGCCAGGAGCATTCAAAATTTTATTTTAGGTTGGAACCAGTATCGCAATGGCATGCACCAAAAAGCCGGACATGTTCATGAAGGTAAGAGTGGAGAAAGTAAAATGTTCTACTTAATATAATTCGTCAAAATATGTTATTATTCTAAGTTGTCTGGCAACTTATATTCTACAATTTGAATAAAATACCACTGTATCAAAATTCAAAATTAGGCCGATTTAGTCCAAAAACAGAGATAAGGTAGAACCCCCTTGACAGCTTGAACATTGGAATTGGATTGATCAATTAAAGCAATCATTTTCAGGGCATCATCCCAGTGGTGATGGCCAGCGTGAACGTGATCTATGGGCTCGTGTTGGCGGTCATCATTTCGGGCAAAATTTCCGCTGCACCCGAATACCGAGTCTACGAGGGCTTCGCCCACTTTGGGGCCGGACTCGCGTGTGGCTTGAGCGCGCTCGGCGGCGGCTACGCAGTCGGACATTCAGGTGACTTTTGGGCATTTTAATCAAAAACAAATTAGCATTTTAAACTGGAAATTTTGCCCAAACATTTGTCAAACATTGGGTCCAAATATTATTTTATGCAATGGAATTAATTAGCGCCCTATTTTGGAGAAAAAGCGCCCTAATTTTGAAAAAATAGGGGGGAGCAAACAAATTAGGGCGCTTTTTCTCCAAAATAGGGCGGTGATTATACTTATCCGTTATTTTATTCGGATAAAATACCATAAATATATTATTGTCTCGATTTTTCTGAATATGTTGGGAAAAATCAGAACAAGAATAAAAAATAAATAGAAAAAATGCTGTCCTATAACTGGGTTATTTGTCAAACATTGGATCCACAAGTCCACATTTTGTTGACTCACATCTTCTGAAAATGTTGGGAAAATGTCAGAACAAGAAAAGTAAGATGGAAAAAACCGGTCCCGTCTGGATATAATCGCCCATATGTGCTCTATTAATTAACATGTAGCCAAGTAAGTTACTTTATTTTAGCCAAAGACAAGCTTAAAAGCTTAACTTAAGCAGCTTAATCTATAGTTCCAGAAATTTTGAATGGGATCCAATTCAAACTCAGGACCATTTTTGTTAGGAAAGAAACGTTCGGTACTAACCCCCCCCCCCCCCAAAAAAAAAATTATTTTTTTAATTTAAAACCATTTATAATTTAAAAAAATTAAAAACCATTTATTATAATTTTAATAAACAATAAAATTTAACCAAATTGAAACATTTAATGTTTTCCAGGCTACAGCGGCATTCAGGGGCTCGTCAAACAGCCCAAACTGTTCATTGGCGTCGTGCTCATCCAGGCATTCGCCAGTGTGCTTGGGCTCTACGGACTGCTGGTCGGGCTCACTATGCTGGCTGGATAGGCGCAAATGACCAAAGAGTGTGGCAATGAACGTGATACGCGAAATATTTGATGAATTCAATTTTTGTTTGGCCCCATTATTGCAATAAAATGAAAGAATAATACACATTTTTTCACGCGATCAAAAATGATCAAACAATCAAACGATGATTGCAAGTTTTACTCAGTCCGACTCCGCCACGTCAAATTCAGAAACAATAGGATTTATGAGAATGAATTATATATTTTAGGCATCGGGATAATGGATTTTATATCATTAGACGAGTGGCAATTGTCGTTGGGCGAGTTGACTTTTGGACGAGCTGGTGTGACTTCAGGTTCTGCCCAAACGGCAATTTAATGCCACACACGGTCCCCATCACCTCTTCGATCAATCAATCAATTTCATTATTTCCAATTGATCAATAGCATTGTCAATCAACTAAACTAGCCTAATTATGGAAAATCGATTAATCAATCATTTTTCACACTTAACGTCCGATCAATTTAATTAAATGCCAAATTTTAAATAAATTGGAAATGCTTCAAAAATTTCTTTCCCGCTCTTTTATGATCGGTATCGAAAGTAGGGCAAACTCATTCGCTTCGGTGGCACTTCCACATCGGTGGGGCGATGATAGTCATTTCTTGGAAGTCCATAGCGTCGACTGCTTCGACCAATCGAGATTTGACGGCCGATGAAGCTCTGAAACACGAAACTCAATTGTTGACCAGAACCATTTGAAATGACTTTTTTGGAAATTAGATTTTTGCCCAGTTATTGATTGATTAATTGATTTCGTCAACTCGAATAAAACATCAATCAACCTCATGGATTGAAGAGTGGGTGGGTGTAACAATAAGATTCAAAACAATGAGCCTAAGCCTCACTGAAAAAGTCAAAGCAAATGTTCCGCTCTCTTGCCTCAAAATGAACAGCTGCCGAACCTTTTAGCTATAAAGACAATTCCCAAAGTCCTATGGCCTTTACCCCTTTACCATTTGAGGCGATCTGCTGCTGGTCGCCTGCTGTTGCTCATTGTTCGGCAGTCCCTCCCAGCTGAGCGCTAATTGGTGATAGTATTCATTCGCAGAGTGCGACATGTTCAACTGCTCGCCGAGCACATTGCGCGGCACCGTCACCCCAGTTTCGTGTGGTCGCAACGGCACAACGCTGACTGTGGCGATTTTAGGCGTGTTTTTCCCCAAGCGAAACAATCGTCTGAAAAAAAATCGATTTTTGATAAATAATTTAATTTTTGAAAATTTGATTAACCGGGATTTTAAGGCAAATTGAAATGAAAAGCAACGCAACCTAAAGTGTCTTAAATAAATTATATACTTATATGGTCAAGCCATTTTTGGAACAGTCGGATATTTTTTAAAAGCCCAAGTTATTTAGTCAATTTCTTGGTCATGGCCTTTTGGCCTAAGCCAGCAGGAGAGGGACTTTTTCATAACGGTAAATTTAAAGGTTTTTTATTGTTGGTTTTTAATTTGCAAATAAAAGTAAAAGTAAAAATTAAAAATGGAGAACTAGGCAATAGGCATTCTTGTCACAAAAATCGATATTTGTTAAAAATTCAAGAACTTTTTATGAACGGAAAGGCTCTTTTAAATCAATTGGTAAATGAAATCCACAAAAAGGAAATGGACCCTGGGGAATGGAATCGAATGGAATCGATGGAACCTATCCACAGCTGGCTAGGCCAAAGTGGAACCAAGTTAGACCGGTTTTTAGACCGAAATCGGTTTGGGTCCAAAACTTTTGAGGTCCATGTTTTGGGGGTCTAAATTTTTGAAATTGACTATGAAAGTGACCATAAACTATTCATTTGTCTGGACTTCTATTCATTCCATAATGGCTCTATGATAGGCGATTCTTTGGATCGGGCGCAACATATTATGTTTGTTATTAAGTAATTTGCAGATTTGCACACACCTGAATTCGGTTTGGAACTCTGGATGGGTGCCGATGAGGGGCAGGATGAGCACCAATGCGTAGATTGCCACCGTGCAGTCGTAGGCGTGATTGAGCGCATGGAAGGCGTCCACCAGACATTGGGGCACAATGTGCACGACCAACAAAATCAAAAGGGCCATTATGATGCAATTGCGCGCTGAAGTGAGCGCCGACAGGAAGAGCAGAGTGCGCAAAGTGCGAATTTTGACGGTCACCTCAAATAGAAAAATTTTTAAAAATTACACCCTAACGTTTGGGCGATCGGGGACCGTTTGACAAGCCATAACCCGGCAAGGAATAGAGCTAGAAGAGAGTCCCCAAAAGTGATTGGATGTGTCTGGGAAAGCTCTACAAAATGGCATTTGGGAGGGAATTGATTGGACCAGTTTGGGTCAAGTTATGGCCAAAAACGCCAATAATCCACGATTTTCAAATATTTAGCATTTAGCTCTTACTTGGCCAATTTTTGGGCTATCGGCGACTGATTATATCCTCGGATAGACCTTTGAGCCTCCCAATGGCATTATCTGATCAACTTAATCAGGGTGATCATGTCCGGTTCTTGAACTGTATGATCATGATCAGAGATCACTCTTTGAGCTTTCAATGGGATCAGATTCAAATGTTTATTTTAAGGCCTAAAACCGAGTTATGGCCTCTAAAAAGCCCCCGGCTCACTCAAATAACCCTGCACTGTTTGGTGGTAGTGATTCACCTGATATTTCTTCTCCACATTGCCCGCACTCATTTTGCGGTATTTTCGCCTGTTCAGACTGTAGAGACGCAAGAAGATAAGCCAACTGATCAAATTAAGCGCCTCCAAACAAATGAATTCGGGCACAGTGTCGATTAATTCTGGCACAAATGGATTTATGTTTAGTTGAGAAAGAGTGGGAAGAAAAACTCACTGTGCTGCTCCAGAAGATAGAGCACAAAGGTGAACAACCACTGGAAGATAAAATTTTTAAAAAACAAATTTAAAATTTCAAAATTTCATCTACCGGACACAAGGTCTGGACGGCCAACAAAGTGTTCCCAAAAGTGGTGGACGCTGAGGACTGGCGTTCATTGGATGTTGAAAACAGGCATTCCAAGGTGATGGACACTTGGATGAGCACATCTCTGAAAAAAGAGAGCAAAAAAATTAAAAATTATACTTTGTATATCCTTTTGAAATAGCCTTTTTTTACTAAAAGGAGGGCCATTTTGGCGCCAAATTTTAGGAAAATGAAGCACTCCCATTTGGGAGATCCCGATCCCGCTCAACCCTAATCCAAACTTCCAAACTGAGTAAACGAATTTTAAATGATCTGATCAGATGGGAACGGATTTCGGCGCCAAATTTTAAGAAAATGAAGCAAAGCTATTTTGTGAACAAAGTGCCACATTTGATAGCCAAAGGTTAGGGGCTATCTGGGCCAATGAAAGAGTTGGGGACTCGTTTGGCCAAACCACTCCAAAGTTTGGGCCCAAAAACTGGTCCCAACTGGGCACATTTGGTCTGAGTTCACTCAAAAAATCATTACTCAAGGATTTGGAAGCCAATTTGAATGGGCTCCTTTTGCCCAAATAGCCACCATTGTTGGCCATCGCAGGCTCCGCCTGGCGGAATCCGCCTCAATGTGACAACCCTAGGCGGATTCCGCAATCAAAATCCGCCTTTCGATGTGACCGCGCAAGGCGGGGCGGATCCGCCTAGCGGAATCCGCTTCTATGTGACCGTAGTATTACACATTGATGCAGAGGTCGTGGAAGACTAGCACGTAGGCCATCATCGATTGGCCAAAGAGACCTCCGTCGGCAATTGTTTGCGGAATGATCAGGAACAGTCTACACAAAAATTGGGTTATAGGAATTTTATTAGAAATTTTAAAATTTAAAATTTGGAATAAAATCATAAAAGGAAGGCGACTTTTAGTTCAATATTTGAAAAATTTCACACCGATAAAATTTGTTTCATTGAGCTGAATCACCGTTTAGGCCTTTGAGGAAATTAAGGCCGGTGACCGGTGTCCATTTTTAATTGAAAATTTATATTTAAAATTAATTTGAATTTTTCAAATTCCCAAATATTTATTCAAATTAAAAAAAATTGATGTTTTTATAAAGATATTAATTTTTTCCAAAATTTAGTTTGAAGGTTTTAACTGCTCCAACCCGTGCTAGGTCATGAGTTAAAAGTGCAAGTTGGGGTCAACAGTTAAAAGTGCAAAATGTAAACTTAGCTTAGCTTAAAGTTTAGCTCATGCTTAGTTCCTAATCTTAGCTTAGAAGCTTAAGTAAAACTTTAAGCTGAGATTTAAACTAAGCTTACCTAGGAACTAAGCTTAATAAGCTAAACTTTAAGCTAAGCTAAGTTTACATTTTGCACTTTTTAACTGATGACATAGCACCGCTCCAACCTGGTGGAAGCGATGCCGAACGCGGAACAGAGCATGTTCCCGAAGAGTGCCTTCATGTTGCGGTCGAATGTGTGCGTTCGGCGCACGATCAGCGCGAATAGTGCGCACGAAATGAGCACTGCGGCGCAAATGGCCATCTCGAAAATGTACAGCGCCAACTCCCACCCGGACACTGGCAGCGCCTGGTCAATACTGCAGTTCGCTGTCGCGTGGCTCATCGGCGCAATTGCGTTGCCCATGAATTTTTAATTTTTTTCCTATAAAATCGATTGAAACATTTTTCTGATAAAATGACATTTTATGGATAGACGATAATAATCAAATTTTGTTTTTTAAACACTGATTTTTGGGAGTAAAATGCATAATTACCGTAAATCCTCTAATTGAACGGCCGGCCGTTCTATTTTTCAACCTGCCTCTAGAGAGCCGTTCTATTGGAGGGGGCCGTTCAATTAGAGGATTTACGGTAATATTTTATTAATTTATTGTTTAGAGAAGAAGCTGGAGAAAAAATGGGATTGTTAATATATTTTATTGTTTAAAGAAGTAGCTTTAAATAATATTTTCTTATAAAAGGTTTGATAATTCGCTGTATATAAATTTTAAATTTTGAAGGTCATGAAATGAATGACTGGCATTTTTTTGTTAGGAATGGGGTAACTCAATCTCTCAAGAACAGAGTGGCACCTTATAACTTATAAGTTATAAAATTATAACACACAATCTGTATAAGAAATTGATCGATTCTGCGAATGAGTCTCTAAAACATTTTGCCCCGTAGATTGTGCGCTGAATTCAATTTGTTTCAGGCAAATCAACGCAATTATTTGGAGTGTTGCCTTTATTCTAAGAATCGGCCGATATACAATAATTTAGACAACGTTCAAAGGTACTTTCGGCACTCAGAAATCAGAATTCTTAATAAATAATTATTTATTTTGAAATTTTATTTTAATTCCAAATGACTTTCAAAAAATGACAAAAACTAAGATTTTCTCGAACAGGCATACTTCAGAACCGAACATTTCAGTGCCATTGTGTTTGAGGCTCCAAAACTCAGCCAAATTTGGGACTAAAATGTGAATGAGAGGCTCAAAGTGTGCTCTATCCATGGGCCTATAGAGCCCCCGTCTTGTCCAGTATTGGCCAAGTTAGAGCCAAATGTTTGGAAAAATCGGTCAATCTCTAATTTTTCGGTCATAACTTGTTCAAAACTGGAACAAACTGATTGGACTTGACTCTATTTTTGTACTTCCAAAGGCCTATTGAATGAGTCCAAGAACTCTGTTCCAGCTTCGTGTTGGGAATATAGTCCAATAATTATAGTCAAAGAAAATGTAAAATTGCTAGCCCAATGGCAATTGATTTGTGGTGCATTTTGTGTTCTCTTTTCTGTCGAAGCTTAAATTGGATCGTTAATTAGGTGTTTAGGAGTGGGACCAATTATTTCCCTTTTTATAAATGCAGTAATTTGTACCAAAAATATCTACACAGAGAAACTATTCATTAATGATTAAACATTAAAGACTCAGATGCAATAAAAAAATTGGCTCATTGGATGGCCAACAATGGTGGTTATTTGGGCGAAAAGAGTCCATTCAAATTGGCTTCCAAATCCTTGAGTTATGATTTTTTGATTGGACTCAGGCCAAATGTGCCCAGTTGGGACCAGTTTTTGGACCCAAACTTTGGAGTGGTTTGGCCAAACGAGTCCCCAACTCTTTCATTGGCCCAGATAGCCCCTAACCTTTGGCTATCAAATGTGACAATTTGTTCCCAATTGGGAGTGCTTCAATCTCATAAAATTTGGTGACGGAAATGTCCTGCTGTTACCTCAGAAAAGATATGGGAAGGAAATAAGCGGGAACCGCCGTTCAGGATGAGTTCGACACTGGGGTCTTGAAGTTAACATGATAAAGTTACCTATGACATGTCAAATTTTAGCCTAAGCCCAAGCCTATGCTTGTGCTTACTTCTAAGCCCAAAGCATAGCCAATCGTGGCAACATAGCCTAAGCCCAAACCTTAGCTTAGCCTTGCCTGAGTCTAAGCCTGCTAAGCCTAAAATTATAGCCAAGTTTAATTTCCCTAATACCCAATTTTCCGTCTCAAATGCCACACTATTGAGTGCCACTTGCCACCATTGGACTCATCGCAAGCCAACATAAGAGGTTCGATTCTTCTGAAAACACGCAACCAGCTTTTTCCCGAATTTTCTTGCCAGAAAGAGAAAGAAGCTAGGCCATTGGCATTACCATTTCTTATTAGAGGGAAAAGGCAAATGGCGCTTGGCCGTTCCAACATAGAGTGCTGCGACAACCGCATGACTAAAGTGCCATTTTGGCGAAGGCCAAGGCGCAGATGGATAATGATTTGATGATGATTGGTTGATTGGAGCAGCGGCAACACCTGTGGCTGTTGGAGTGCCCGTTTCCCATAATCGGCTGGTTCCCCATTCTTCCGCTGGACTCGCCCCAACTTGGGAATACGTAATAATCATAATTAATAAAGTGCTCGCCCAATCCGGCTACCGCTGTGTTGACGACGTTGGCTCGACTTATACGAGAATATTTGATTTATTGCCCGTCAAAGTCTAGCGCACAAACAACGCGAACCGACTACTCAATTTATTTATAGCAGCTTTTAATACATGTGACGAAAACTGTACATAAACACACGTTGCATGAGCCCAAAACCTGTTTTGGAAGCACAATTTACGTACACATTTCTGGCATTTGTGGGAAAAAAGTGATAATTTGTGGGAACGAAATCTCGGGTTTCGGGGCATTTTTCGGGTCGGGTCGAGGTGCAACCTTGTCCCGAGTGCCTATGCCCCCAATCGGTCAGAGTGGTTTGGACGATTAGGCTCTTTGGTCTTTGATAATGAATGATAAGTCAAAGGTCATATAACTCGCTTCAGTTAAAAATTTGAATCTGATGCCAATGGAAATGGACCACTCAGTGTGCCCTATTCAATGGCCTCAGCTCCTAAGACGGCCCAGAATTGGCCAAATATAGTTTGGAAAAAGGGGCCAGTTTTCTTTCCTTGTGTAAACATTTCCGGTAATGTTGTGAAAGAGAGGTGTATTGGTGGTCTTCTTTTTATCAAATTCCATGTAAATTAATGGCAACACAGAAAGCTAGCTGCTGGCGGTCTGACATAGTAAATAGTAATTTCACTTTGCCCTCCAATTTGGCAGCCCATTACGCATTCAAACGGCAAAGAGGAGTGCAGCAATTGTGACAGCTATAAAGGCAAAACTGGTTGGGACCGCATTTGAGGTGGTCGAAGATCTGTCGCCTCTCCGAATTTTGATCCAGGTGCAGCTCATGGTCACGTTCTTTTCGTCTTCCTGCGTTGCGGAGTATGAGCAATGGGCGCACCTGTAAATTTGTCAAAATATTAATATATTGATTTGAGGCCGTTAAGATTCAAAAGCGCTTAAAAGTGTGGACCAAATGTGAAATTTTAATTTCAGTAAAGAGAAGCTAACATTTTTTTAGTGAAAAAATTTTGGCTTATTCGACTAATATCGATGGGTTGAGTCGAATGGTGTCAAAAACAGACCGTTCTGTCCAGTGTCTGACAAATCAACTCAGAATTTTTTTTAAACATTTGGCCCCAAAATGGCCGATTCTGGGCGAGCCCACGTACTTGTTTGTTGCCTAGCTGCATTAAAATTTTAATTAAAGTCCATTTATTAGGGGTGCATTAACCGAAAAACCGCCGGTTATGGGTCCCCGGTTTTCGTCGGTTTTTGGGAATTGGGGCCCGATTTTCGTTCCGGTTCCGTTTAACCGGGAGTGAACAGCCCTATTTCTATGCCTAAAATGTGGGCCACCAATCGTTGAGGTTTCAAATGATTTTCCGGTATAAATCAATTTTAGATTTTTGCAGAAAAAATATAAAAATTAATTTTTTTGAATTGAATGGAAATGTTTTGATATTGGCATAATATTTTTTTTGCCATCCAATTTAATTTTTTCTGCCACCCAAAAACGATTTAAACTTTCATTTAGAATGTTTATATCAACAAGTATTATAGCTCATTCGACGCATCTCGACGAGCTGATTCGAATGGTACCAGAATTAGGCCGATCTGATCAATTTGGGCCAAGTTATGACATGCAAAGTCTCATGACT